>JASDQU010223385.1:23456-38703 GCA_032191745.1 Picea mariana | reverse complement strand
AAAACTTAAAATAAAACTCAAAATAGTCCAACCAACATATTCCCACCATGGTCGGTGTGAAAAAATTAGTGTACTTTGCATATGCTCATAACAACTCAATTTTGAAAGCACTCCGAACATATAGAGTACTTTGATAATTATTAGCTCTCATACCACTCAAAATATAAATTTATTGGTTTGTAGGATTGTATTTTTCACATACATGTACTTTAAATTTAGACTAATATTCATTGTGTAACAACGTACTAATATTCTTCCAACGGTGTTAATTTGTCAACATTATATCAAATTATTTGTTTGACATCATTTAAATGTTAATAAAAAACATATAAATTAATTAATTAAATATTTAAGGACTTAAATGGATGAAATAAATAAATGAGTGGTTATTTATATTATATAATTATATATAATTAGTGTGTCAAAGTTTTAGTTAGTCTTTAGTTTGATTATAAATGTTTTTGTATGAAAGTTTACAAAATATTTGGAATCAAATTTTATTGAATTTTTTGGGGTTATTAGTTAGTATTTACATTAGTAGTTACTATCGATCTTCATATAGAAAACTAAGGAAGAGGAGGGAATCATGAGGGGTTGATTATGTACTTGTGTCTTTCCTTGAAAAGTTTGACATGCAAGCTAGTGTGTAATATTCCTAGTTTTAATCTCCACAAATTATAATGTAATTACGTAAATGCGATTAAGGATGGGGAGTGATATGTTGGGTTGAAGAGCATATTGATTAATATGGTCAAGGGTCAAACTATGTATTGTGTACATTGAAATGATTAATAAAAATAATAATTGTTGGTTGTGGTACAAGAGGGACGATAACGATGGAGGGCTATGATTCCACAAGAGAGGGGGTTGAAGAGGGGTCCAAGGGGTTACCCATCTATATTAGTCCAAACCATTTTCATAGTAAAGTTTACTTTCTTTGAAATATCAAGGGAGATACTAAAGTGATGTAAGAGTGGTAGGTGGAAAAGGTCAACTCACCAAATTCATGACAGCATGGGTTGAGTATAACCACTATTTCGGAAATGTGAGAGTCAAGCTTGCATGAGAAGAAAAATAAAATCAAGTGCTTTGTTAAGACAATTTTTGTTTGTTGATTTTGGAGAGCAAGAGAGGAGTTGGATGCTGGAAAAGAGCACCAACCATGTTGTGTTTGAGAATGGCCATTAGAGGGTTGAGTTTTGTTGACACCAACAACTCCCCCTTCATTTTTGTCAAAAATGAAGGGGCTCCCATTAAACTTTGAAACAACTTCCTATTTTTATTACCTGATCCTACTTTTCTAGATTTGAGGGAGTTCTATGGTCTTTTGGTTATTTTAGTATTTTCATTCTTTTTAGTTTTGAATGCTTTTATGATTCATTCTTTTGGTTTATATTTCATGGGGTATTCTCTTTAGTTTTGAGTGCATTTATGATTGATTCTTTTGGTTTATCTTTCATGGAGTGATGACTGGGTGATATGATGCTTTTGGAATGAAGCCGTGAAAAGGTGATTGGTGTTATTATGTACATGTTTTGAATGAGAATAAGGAATCATTAAACGCATGTTTTATGAAAAATGTAAATGTTTTTATTGTAGCTTAATAATCACGATTTTGGAGACAAGATTGTTGCATCATGAAAGCTAGTTGTTTTGTCATGTTTTCTTTACATGGGTTGTGCCATTTGATTTTATTTTCTTTCTCTTGGACTTATTGAAATGGTTTCATGCCTTTGTTTTGTTCAAAATTGATTTTCATAAAGCTTCACCATTTTCACCAATGATTTAACATGGTGCATAATTGAGTGAGTTGGACATTTTGGTGGATCAAATTAATTCAACCACTTGTTACTTTGATGAAATCCAATCTACGTCTTTAAAGTATATATATAAGAAATTGGAAATGAGATGACGGTTTTCATTTTAAGCAAAGTATCACTTTTTACGGAGTCCTTACTTTCGTTAAAAAAATATTTTTACACATTTTTCTCTTTGACAAATTTCATTAGTTTTTTCCCTTGATGCTTTTGATTTGTGACATCCATTTCCATTATTAGAACCCGATTTGTGACATTTCAATATGAAAAATGAATTAGCTCTACCACTTGATGAGTTTATTGTTTTCTTTATTCACACTTTGAATACATGTAACAAATTTTTAAATATAATCTTTTAAATAGATTTTGTAATCATAAATACAAAAAAATAATTATAATAATAAGAAATTTCAGATTTCACATTAATTATTTTGTTAATTTTTTTTTACGGTAATTATTACTATTTTTTAAAGTTTTGCATATATTTGAATAAAGAGATTAAAAAAATCAAAGATAATAGAGTTAATTAAGAAATTAAAAGTATAAGTATAGATATTTGTTAATGGGTTAAAGAAGGAAAATAATTTAAAGATTTCTTCAAGATTCTAATATTTTCTCAATCTCTTAAAATAATGAAATCTAAGATTTTCTCAATCTCTTAAAAGAATGAAATCAAAGATTTTGTCAATCACCTAAAATAATGAAATCAAGGATCTCTTAATTTTTTATTTTGTCAAATAATGAAATCAAGGATTTAGTCAACTCTTTACTTCTATTTTAATTGTTTTCCAATTATTTTAGGAAAATGCGAACTATATCTTAAAAAAATAGAATGAGATGAAAAATACTTTAATCAAAATTCTTCATATTAATTGATTTTTTTTTTATTATCTTTTGAGAATATTTTTTATTATAATAATAATATTAATGAATAAAACTAATTAAATATTGATATTAATAATTATATTAATTAAAATTGTTTTGTGTATGAGATATGCAAACAAATTAAGAGAACTTGTACTAGATCCAGAATCATACAAGTCACATGTATAACAAATTAAAATGTGTTATACTTCGGAGGATATTATATTTGTTTTGATATAATTTTTTAACAATATTTACAAATAAAAAAGAAAAAGCGTGATTGGGAAAATAAAAGTTGTTGTAACAAAAAAAATTGGAATAAATGAAATATCATGAAAATGGATTATAAAATGAGACTCTTATTATACCTGCCGATAGGCATGGTATATAGCATTGAGTTAGTGTTGACTAACTATTAATCAATGGTTGACCATAAAATATGTTTCTATTTTACCAAAGTTTTGATAAATAATATTTTCAGTTAAATTTTAAATGTGATTTATCTCATATCTTATTGGCCAAAGACTTTAAAGTCTTATCACAGCCTTCGCTCCTTCCAATGCAATTGTAATAAATATTTCATTTATTATGTTGTAGACTTTTATGGATACAAATGGATACGTTCAATAATATTAAAATTGACCAAACCCACATGGATAAAAGTGGTTACTTTTGTTTTGCTAAATTTTGGTGAATGCCATTAGTTTATATACTAAACAATGACCAAAACTACATCATTACTCTATTCGCTCACCAAATTTTGTACGTATATATCCTACATAAGATTTGTGCATTTAATATGAATCCTCGGGAACATATAACAACGATATTGAAGTCAAAGTGAGATTAATAACTCAATGATTTGGCTCGATTCGATGCGTTTTTTTCACTTGGATATGGCAATTTTTTATTTTGCAAGGTAGAATGATGAAATTGATTCATCCAGGTTCACATTGTGAGTATTTTGACACCTTTGAATCCATTTGTGGCATTGACAACATCTATTTCAACCTATTTTTGTGTTTTTTTTATTGGATTTGACGCATGAAACTATAGTTGTCATTATTAGTAAAAGGTTCAATTTATTTATTAGTTATTAGTTAGGTTTTTAATGAAATCTAATTATTCTATTCATATGTGTAAAATGGATAAATATCTTTATATCTCTTAGCTTAGGTATATGTATATTTGAAAATCTATTTTAATGTGTTTAATGATTTTAATTTAATTTAAGAAAATTCAAATTTATTAATATTTTTTTATTAACTTTGATAATAGAGAATAGTTAATTACAATTAAAATGATTTAATTTCTTACTATGAATTACTCTCTTGCATTGTTTTCATGTATTCAAACTTCGGCAGGTATTTGCTACCATTTAACCTTGTTTCAAAGAGGAGAAGGCTTGAAAATCCAAAACTTTGATTATATATTTTTACCAAAGACAAGGAAAAGATCAAAAGGTTGTGATCATGAAAGGCATTCTCAATTGTTGTGATAAGATTATTCTTTCTCTTTTTCTCTCTTATGTGAATGTATTGTGTAATCAATTTATCACATATGAAATTATTTTTATTGTTTAAATTGATTTATCATATATCTTTTCATTGATTACAATCAGATGTGAAAGTGTATGTAGTAATCTTTTTATAAGTTACATTATACATTTGTGCTTCACAATTACTAAGATAATAAGTTATTTTTATTAGTAATTTATCAATTTTCTTTACACCTATCAATTTAAATTTTTCTTTCAGTTGAAGAACTGGATTTAAAACTTGTATATTTTTATTGAGTTTTAATTGAAGTTGAAAGCAAACAATTTAAGTTTTTCTTTCAGCTGAAAAACTGGATTTAAAACTTGTATATTTTTATTGAGTTTTAATTGAAGTTGAAAGCAAACATATTTTAAAGAAAATTCATGTGGTTGAATAATGGATGGTATCTTTACATTTTTTAACTATGTTTATGTTATTTTATCATATTTTCATGTACAATTATTTACCATGGATGATTTTATGTTTCAATTGATGTGATTCGATATGATATTGGATTTTTCAAATAACTATTTATCTAAAAAATTACAATATATGTTTATGAGCTTCATATATTATTGAATGAATGAATTTCTTTTTTATTTAATAATAAATCTATTATATTGTATCTAATTTACATTACAGTTGCTCCTAGCTATCTAGGATATATTAATTAGTCAAGTACTTAGAATATATTAAATTAGATCATAGATTAGATATGTGTTATTATATTCATTCAGATTGATATTACATTGTATCCAACCCTTTTTGGTGGCCACCAGGCCCACATACCAGTGGAGATCTCTACCCCAACGAGAGTGAGTATGATTGCGACTTGTCACTAGGAAATCCTCCCTTGTTTTTGTTGGCGAATTTTTTCTGACCATCAATAATTTCATGCTCAAATTGTGGGTTTTGTACCTGTAAAATGGGTTGTGAGCCTGTGGTGCATTTTTTCTGTTAACGAAATGGCTCAAGAGCCTTGAGAATGTTGTTGTGAGCACTCCTGAAGCAATTGATAATTCCCGGAGTCCCCAGCTAAGAGATTTCCCGGCCAACTGAGTGCCCTGGAGCCCTGGAAGGAAGTGGGAAGGCCCGAGGGTCTACATGGAAAAGAAGGGGGATCTCGTTCCTTGGATTGTGCAAGTTGTGAGGAAAGAGAGTTCGTGGATTGGAATTTTTGTTGGAATAGAACCTAGGTTTTGGGTTGTTAAATGTAGAGAGTGGACATCTAAGAGGGTAAAACCTCACTGTGGACTCATAGCCTCAGCTCGAGGGTGGATTGTTGTTGAGAGAAAATTAACATCAAGCCTATGGTTGGGGGAGGAACATCCCTTGTATGCAACCAGTTAGTTCATCAATTTAAAAGATAAGTGTTGTTGTATAATATATGCTTATTTCGCTATAAATATGTGTGTGTGTGTGTGTGTGTTGTTGCAATTGCTAATTAGATGCATTCATGGTTTTTATTATGGTGTTAATTGCATGGGAATTTTATGGGCTTGTTGCCCAATGTTTAATTTATTTGCATTGGGGGATTTTAATTTCCGTATTCAACAAGAAAGGGTATTTTACAATTGGTATTATAGCAAACTTCGTGTTTGTTGCTAATGGGTATCTTACAATTGGTATCATATCTTTTGGTTCAACATCAGACCCATATGGAGCAAAGACCAACACATTTTTGAGAAATTTGTTATTGCAGAATTTCAATCTATGTTGAATTTGGGAAAAATGGTGAATTTTAGAGTGAAATTCCCATTTTCTAGGAGAAGTAGGCATGTGATTTGGAAAAGGGATGCCAAATTGACAGTCGCAAGGTCAAGTTCTGCCCTAGGAAACTAATTCCAAAGCTCCCATGGTGACCAAAAGAGAAAATTTCACAAAAATTATAAAAATTTTAAAAATTATAATTTTTTAGGATTTTTGAAAAATTTCGAAAAGATGATGGCATGGATCGTACCCATGATGTGGACTAGTAGGGTCCAAATTGGTCACGCCATGGTGGTAGAAGTAAAGGGTAATATAATGGATTTTGATGAATCAACGACCAAGATTACATTTGATTTTGAGATCGACACCCCAGATTCATCCTAAATTTAGTCAAAAACTTATAAGTTTCGGGGTTCAGTGAAATCCTATGAAGAAGTGAATTTTTTGTAGATCGTCGATGAAGGAAATTGTCGATTGTCGATGGAGCAATCATATTTTGACGAAATTCTATGAAGTATAGACATTCATTGATTGTCGATGCGAAGAAATCACCTATTACCGATACAAACTTAATTTGTCGATCATTGATGCAAAGAAAATCATTGATCACCGATGCGAAGGAATTCGTCGATCATCGATGTGAAGAAAATCGCCAATCGTCAATACGAAGGAATTCACCTATCGTCAATGCAAAAGAAATCACCAATCGTAGATGTAAAGGAATTCGTCGATTGTCGATGTGAAAAAAACCGTTGATCATCGATGAAAAGGAATAATATTGTCGATCGTCAATGTGAAGAAAAACATCGATCATCGATGCAAAGGAAATCGTCAATCACCGATGCAAAGGAAATTTCCAATCATTGATGCAAAGGAAATTATTGATCGTTGATGCAACAGAAATTGGCAATCGTTGATGAAGTGTTTTAGTGATCACCTAAGAAGGGGAAAATGAAAGAAAGAAGAGAAGAAAGAGGAGAAGAAGGGGAAGAAGAGAAGGAGAAGAAGAGAAAGGAAGAGAAGAGGAGAAAGGGAAGGATAAAATAGACAATTTACAAAACAAAACATGTAACATACCCGACCCCCAAAGTACCTTCTAAGAAATGGGGTATCCAAAAATTTTCTTCTTCTGACAACACTACTGTACTCACAGACTCACGGGTGGTGGTCTTGTGGACTCATAGTCTATAATCGTACCTTTCACGAACCCACCCCCCAACACTTAGATTATTTTTCATTCACAGACCCACGGACTCGTGGGTGCATAGTTTTGTGCCTTCCCTTCATAAGTCCATCCAAGAAGTCTCGACACTTAGATTATTTTGTGATCCTATCGGGTCAGGGGTTGTTAGACTCATGAACCCGCGAACTCATTCATCTCACCTTCCCATATCCATGAACCCTCCATGCTCTTGAGTCCACTACATGCATGTTACACATGTGGACCTACCCAACGTTGTTACTTGGCTTGACACGTGGCACTCAGACTACATCACCCTTCGTTTACCCAAAGACCTTATCACCATG
Source organism: Picea mariana (assembly GCA_032191745.1). Lineage (NCBI taxonomy): Eukaryota > Viridiplantae > Streptophyta > Pinopsida > Pinales > Pinaceae > Picea > Picea mariana. Next base: position 31,247 of record JASDQU010223385.1, on the reverse strand, counting down.
CCATGTAGCACTATGGGCCACTCTCCACATGGACCCTCCACGTGGACTGACATGAAATACACGTCATCATTGATATATATTACGATGAAGAAGGTTTATTGTAGTCTTTCATCAAAGTACCATATCTAATGCTATCCCGATGTCCTTAATTTAGTAAGAATCTAGTCTTTAGTGCTTTGAGTTTTTCTCAGAGGTTTTCCTAAGACTCTTAAGACCATCTGGAGGTTGTAAAACCCACCCCCAAACTTTTAATATTTTCTCAACATGATGTAAGGATGAGAAATTTGCACCCAACACACTGTCTATAGTTGTTCAAGGCCTTTCCAGCCCAAAATACTGAGTTTTTACTCACTTAACTTTGCTTGTAATAAGATGGGTAATTATCCCACTTATCATATGTACAATTATTAATTCTATATAGACAGTCGAAGATATAAAAAAAGTTGTTGATAAACATTTTCAAGGTATTACAGCTACAAAATCCATTATTGAACCAATATCATCGCCAATACGCTCAAGATAATGATAATTATGGAACCCATGACACAATTACCAGTTTACATCATCTATACAATTTTATAGGGAAAATTGCTTAAACTGTATTATGAATAAAAATTAATTATGACCGGAATTCATAGTATTTTACACACTAATAATCAACACAGGTTTTCATACATTCTCAATCAACAATAATTAAACAAGCAAATAATGATCACTTATCTGGAACAAATGAACCACCAACTGCATGCAAACCTCTTACTTTCCTCCCAACCTTAAACATAGTTCCCTACTAACTGAGAACAGGTCACCCTAGAGCTGGGCTTGAACTCCATTAGGGTAAGGAAAATCTATCCCTGGAGGTCCCTCAGCAACAATAATATCTCAATAAAGGTGCAAATTTCAAAAACACTCTTACATACTCTACTTTCCCCACATGCTTGTCCCACCCATGAAATGTGCCCCCTATGGCCTCCCACTCCCTTCCAGGCTTCAACAATAAGCTGGACAAGAATAATCGGAGTTCTATGACAACAACTTGGCACCTATGGGAATCAAATTCCTTGCAATTCTCTCACCTGGAGAGAATGCACATGGGTCTGACAACCCGCCTCTTTATCTTAACTATTCTCTTTTAGTTCTCTTCAGCAGAATCCTACACTCTCCTAGGTACATGTATAGTAAAGGTAGCATGAAAGTATCGATGAAAGCGACGAGGTGAGGTGGTGAATAATGATCAAATGGTGGTATGAATGAGCTAATGTCCCCAAAACATATGTGCATGTTCACAAATTGAAATTTTTCATCTTGGAAACTGCATGGGCCACATATGGGTTCCCTCACATGGTGATATGTTTCCTCATAGGGACTTAGGATAGAATGCAGTATCCCCTACTTTATACTTTAACTTTAGGAATAATGATAAAATATTCCTTTTTGGCTTAAGCACCCTTAGCTTATTCCCTTTTCTAGACTCTTAGCCCCCCTTTCCCATTCTAGTGGAGTTTATCCCCCTTACTCTTCTTGTCAGGATGGTCTACATACAATCATTTTTTCTTTCATTAATTTCAAGTGAAAATACACAATACAAAACATGTTCATTGTCCAAAAGAGATTCCTGGCTCACCATCCTATACACATACTTGTAATTACGTTTAATCTGGGGTTCGACTTAGGGGTATTACATTCTCCTCCCCCTTATTTATGCATTTTCCTTAGTGCAACATATACATATGTACAAACAAAATTTCAAAAAACTACAAAAAGATGCAGATATTCTACCCGCATAGCATCTTCATGTTCCTAGGTTGCTTCCTCAAGTTCGTACTAGGTCCATTGGACCTTTACCATATTTTTGACTCGATTCCAAAGTTGTTTTGTTTTCCAGTCCAAAATGCATATTCGTTGTACCTGGAATTTGCCCTCTAGCTCTACCTGAATCTCATTCCAATCAATGACATGATTAGTATCAGGTACATATTTTTTGAGTAAGGATACATGAAAAACATTATGAATTCCCATTGAAGCTGGTAATGCAAGCATATAAGCTACATGACCAATCATTTCCATAACTTCGAATGGCCCACAATATCTTGTTGATAATTTTGAACACCTTCCCAATCTCAGGGAACTTTGTCTCACTTTTACTTTCAAAAATACATGGCCACCTACTGAAAATTCTCTAGGATTTTTATGCTTATCAGCATAAATTTTATGCATGTCTAGGGAAGCTTTCAAGTTTAGTTTTATCTACATCACTTGATCCTCCATATCCCAGAGCAAATATGTTCCAATTATTGTTCTATCAGCTGGATTTTCCGAGCTTATTGGTGTATTGCATTTCCTTCAATAGAGTGCTTCAAATGGACTCATCTTTATAGATGCTTGGTATCCATTATTATAAGTGAATTTGACCAAGTGTAAGAAATCCTCCCACTTTGAGGGTTTATCCATGACATACATTCTCAACATGTCTTCTATTATCTAGTTAACTCTTTCAGTTTGTCCATCTAACTCAGGATGGTAGGTTGTGCTAAAATTTAAATTTGTGCCCAATCCTTTGAATAACCCTTTCCAAATATTCGATGTGGACTTGGAATCCCGATCAGATACAATAGTATTTTGTATCCCATGAAGTCTGGCTACTTCCTTCAAGTAGATATCAACAATGTTGGTTGCCTTGTGAGTTTCCTTCACAAGAATCAAATGGGAAGCTTTGGTAAGCTTGTCCACAACTATCATAATTGAATCATGTTGTTTGATGGTCCTAGGTAGTTTAGTAATAAAGTCCATGGTTACCACTTTCCATTTCCACTGTGGAATGGGAAAAGGTTGTAGTAAACCCATTGGGTGTCTATGCTCAACCTTGACCTTTTGACATTCAAGACATTTGGCAATAAAATCTACAACCTCTTTTTTCATATCTGGCCAATAATATAGTTTTTTGGCAACTGTGATCATCTTTTGGTGTCCTAGGTGTCTAACATAAGGTACCTTGTGCATTTATGATAAGAGCATATTTTTCAACTCTTGATTATCTAGCACATATATTCTATTCTTGAACGTAAGGATTTTTTCTTCCTTTAGCTCAAAATTCTCAATTTTCTGCTGCAATTTTCCTTTTTGTAGCTTTTCTTTCATTTCCTCATATGTTTGATCTATTTTTGCAGCTTCTAAAATTATGTTTTGTAAATTAGGTTTACACATGTTGATGTTTGTAGCATGTATCTCACGTTCTCTTCTGTTGAGTGCATCGGACACTTTGTTCTCTTTACCCTAGATGTGCCTAATATCAAAGTCATATTCACTTAGGAGCTCTAACCATCTACTTTTCCTGACATTCAAGGTTGGTTGTCCAAATAAATATTTCATCCCACTGTGGTGTGTTCTCAATTTAAATTTCCTACCCATAAGGTAGTGCCTCCACTTTTTTAGAGCATGAAAATTGCCCGCTAGCTCTAAATCATGAGTGGCATACAATCTCTCGTGTTCCTTCACCTTTCTTGATTCATAGCACACTACATGTCCATTTTGACTAAGGACCCCACCAAGCCCTCCTTTGCATGCATCGATGCATACAAAAAAATCCGCATTAGGATCGACAATTTTTAGAATTTGTGCACTTGTCAGTAAACTCTTCAAATGTTGAAAGCTTCTTTCACATTCAGGTGTCCATCCAAATTTCACACCTTTCTTCTGTAGAGATGTAATTGGGTGTGAAATGTGAAAAAATCCTTCAATGAACCTCCTATAATAACCTGGTAGTCCCATGAAGGACCTCACCTTAGAGACATTTCTTGGTGTTGGCCATTTTGCGATGGATTTTATCTTGTTAGGGTCTACAACTATACCTTCTTATGATATGATATGGCCCAAGTAATGAATCTGCCTCTAGTAAAAAGAACATTTACTCAACTTAGCATATAACTGATTTTCTGTCAATACTTGCAGCACCATTCTCAAGTGTTGTCCATGCTCTTCTTCAGATTTGGAATAAACAAGGATGTCATCCAGGAATACAATGACAAACTTGTCCAAGTATTCTCTAAAGATACCATTCATTAAACACATGAAAACAATTGGTGCATTTGTCAATCCAAATGGTACCATTGTAAACTCGTAGTGGTCGTACCTTGTTCTAAAAGAAGTCTTACTAATGTCCTCTTCTTTGATCCTCACTTGGTGATATCTGGATCTCATATCAATCTTGCAAAAAAGTTTTTCATCTCTTAACTGATCAAAGAGGTCATCTATCCTTGGTAGATGATATTTTTTCTTTGTCGTTACCTTATTCAGTTGCATGAAGTCAATGCAAAGCCTCAAGGTGCCATCCTTCTTTTTCACAAACAATACTAGTGCACCCCAAGGTGACACACTTGGGCGTATTTATCCCTTCTTCAAAATTTCTTCTAACTACATTTGTAATTCCTTCAACTCGGGTGTGCTCATTCTATAGGGAGATTTAGATATAGGGGCTACTCCAACCATTAAGTTAATTAATAAATCAATATCCCCTTTTGGGTGGTAATCCGGGAATTTCTTCAAACACATCTTCAAATTCTTTTAGAGTCATATAGTCCTCAATGTTGGGTACCTTGTCCTTAAGATCTTCCTCCATATGTGCAGCAAATAGTTGACATCATTTTCTAAAATTTTTCTTTAGTTGTAAGGTTGAGACTTCTCTAATGGTTACGGCTCTTGGGATCCCCTGTACATTTCTTAAGTTCCCTTCCTCATCTAAGCAAGTAAAAGTTTTGTTGTAAAAATCCAAAATTTCATGGTGCTTATCCATCCAGTCCATGCTAATGAGACAGTCATAAGATCCCAAATGTATTATATTCAAATCTACTTTGGTACTCAACCCATTCATTTCCATTGGGCATGCCTTAACCATTTCATTAATATTCCTTTTAGTCTCGGTAGCTATATGTATCAACCAATGTTTTTCCAGTTTTCTTCTTGGAAGATGAAACCTTTCTTCCATTTTAAGATCTAGATAACTATGACTAGCTCCTAAATCAATCAAAATAGAAATAAGTTGGTTGTGGATTTTACCTTTTACTTCAATCATGTGCGACTGAAATTTGACATGTTTGTTATCTAAGGCTGCATAAATTATGGGTATGTTCTTGCCCACATCTTCTATTGTTTCATCTTGTTGTGCATTGTGAATAACCTTTGTTTTTTCAGCTCTTAGAGGACATTCTCGATACATATGGTCTGTTGGTTGTGGAGCCTGATTATCTTCCTGATTCAGAGGTCTTTTACTTTCAGCCATGTTTATACCCCATGAAGTATTTACACCCTAGAAGTATGTACACTCTTCCACGCGGGGGAGTGCAGAGGGGGGGTACCCCCTCTGCGGGGTCCGGGGTGTCTGGGGGCAAGCGGCCCCCCAAAGGAAAAATTGCCTTGTAAATGTATATTGTAATTTCATTGTAAATCTGGACCATTCATTATAAGGTCACAGATCTAACGATAGAGATTATGTTGGGGTTTTTTTCCCTAGAAGGAAACCCTCTTTTATGAGGGAAATGTATTGCGGCTATGATTGATGGCGAATATAGTATTTTGAGATAGGAGACTGTGAGAGAAAGAAGAGGAAGTTACAATGGGTTTGTTGTAGGTTGTATCCCTTCATATGCTGGATAATAATAAAGGAAGGACTTGGCAATTTCTCCGGTGGACGTAACCCACACTGGGTGAACCACGTAAATCTGTGTCTCTATTATATTGTGTATCTTTTGTGTTTTGTTTCCGCATTTGTTTTATTTTATTGCTCCACGGTCCTGTTTTACTAACATGGTCTCCATTACAACCCCGACACTTTATGAGTTGTTGTCTTGGTCTTTGTCCCACGGTTTCAGCCATCCCAGGCTCTTTGGAAACTCGTTGTATTTGAGTATCATTACTAAAAAATGGGGGATGGTTTCCCTTCTTCCTCTGCTCCATCTTGTTTTTCTTTTTGTCCTCCCAAACCTTCTGAAAAGTTATCTTCCTTTATGTTGATTAGAGAGACATTTAGCTCTTCTTATGGCTTCTTCTAACATCTTTAGATCATCATATTGTATCTTATCACTTATTAATGACGGTAGTCCACTTAAATATCTTTGAATCTTCACTTGTTCATCTTTGATAAAGAGCACATATTTCAGTAATTCTAAAAACCTTCTCTCATACTCATCTATAGTCATGCTTCCAAGTTTGAGTTCGAAGAACTCTTTCATTTTCCTATCAAAGTAATGGATGGTTAAGTATTTCTTTCCAAAATATTCATTAAATGTTTCCTAAGTAACATTCTTCTCATCTACATTTTTCACTTGTACAAAATGATCCCACCACATTGATGCTTTTCCTTTAAGCTAATAAATTGTTATTCTCCCTGTTGCTTGAGGGGAATAGTTGTGCAGTTGAAAGTATTTCCTCATTCCCAACATTCAAGTCTCAACATCCTCATCCTTTGTGTGCTCACCATCAAAAGTAGGAGGCTTGATCTTACTCATTTCTCCCCTTAGCTCATCTGCCCCAGTTCTCCTCTTATGTTCTCTAGCAGTGGATGAGCTTGAGCTACTGGGTGGTCTCCTAGCTGAGTGTTTAGGTGAGTGTCAATGATAGATATCATCGCCCCACGTCTTACTTCTTTTGTCACGAGACTTAGGTTCATTTCCCTTGATATATTTTGATTCTTTATCCATTTTCCTCTCTATCCTATTCAGTTTTTGTAACATCTTGATGTTGAATTCATCATGTTGTTCTCTGGTTGTTTTGAGTCTTTCATTATCTACTTGATGACTTTGAACATCATTTTTCATATTCTTGATGGTTTCCATCAAATTCATGCTTTCCTCCTTACTTGTGTCGTGTCCATTGGATTTTGTTCTTTCATTACTCATATCAAACCATTTTCCTCTCATTTCTTCCTCGTGGTTGGAATTCCTTTGTGCCTATTCAACATCTGTCATGATGTTGCTCTCCGTTTCAATCTGTATATATCTGGAAATCTGCAAATTCTAGAAATAATAGTATTTGTTAGACAAAATTGATATATATAAACTTTGTAATTACTAACTCTTCTTATCATTAATACATTTTGTTCTATCAATGATCTCTGGTCCATCTAGGCCTCGTGTTGAACCCGTAGCTCTGATACCACTTTGTAACATACACGACCCCCAAAGTACCTACTAAAGGATGGGGTATCTTCTAAGAGATGGGGTAACAACCCTACTATATTCATGGACTCATGGGCGGCGATCTTGCGAACTCATAGTCTATAATCGTACCTTTCATGAACCCTCCCCCCAACACTTAGCTTCTTTTCATTCGTGGGCCCATGGACTCGTGGACTTGTGGATGCATAGTTTTGTGCCTTCCCTTCATAAGTCCATTCGAGAAGTATCGACATAGATTATTTTGTGATCCTATTGGGTTCAGGGGTTGGAGGACTCGTGAACTCACATACTCATTCATATCACCTTCCCATCTTCATGAACACGTCATGTTCCTAAGGCCACTACCTGCACTTTACACACGTGGACCTACCCAACGTTGTCACTTGGCTTGACACACGACACTTAGACCACATCACCCTTTGTTTCCCCAAAGACCTTATAACCATGCCACGTGGCACCATGTGCCACTCTCCTCATGGACCTTCCATGTGGATTGACATGAAATACACTTCATCACTAATATATCCAACGGTGAAGAAGGTTTCTCATAGTATTTCATCAGAGTACCATATCCAATGCTACCCCAATGTCCTTAATTTAGTATGAATCTAGTATTTAATGC
>JASDQU010223383.1:0-17643 GCA_032191745.1 Picea mariana | reverse complement strand
TCTGGTTCTTCTAATCATGGGGGCGTAGTGGAAACTGTGTGGATGGAGTGAAGGTCTTTCCATACCCCTCTAAACTCTTCTTCAAGCCTTTCGTACATGGTCTCTTTCTTGGATTCATTTCTCTGCAAAAGATCTTCTGAGGCATTCGATACAGCTGCGATGATGAAGTCGAGGTCATTAAGCGTGAGCATAGTCTGCAACTTGGTCTTACTATCTTTTGACTTCTTGAGCAATGCGGGTTTTGTTATCAATCAAAAATGATTTTCAAATAATTGAGACATCATATGACAAGATAGTCATTAGAGAGAAGATTTATTTTTAAATCTTAAGTCATGAAGTCTTAAAGACAGGTTTAAAACTATATCATTCCAACACATAAATCAAATCGCATTTCAAAATAGACCAAAAAATGATTTTTAGCTTTCGGTGGCTAAGTGGTAAAATTACAGAGTTGTGAGCCACTGAAAGTCAGGGCTTTCAACGTCTAAATCAAATTTTCATGGGCAAATGAGCCGTCGAAAGTGCATAAATTTTCCAGAATGCATTATTTTGGTCAAAAGGTCAAAATTTGACTTGGTTGAGTGTATTTAGGAGTAGATGATGACTATTAATCAAATATATTATCAAATATCATCCATGAGTGTAGGTGTCACTTCATTTGATCAATAGAAATATTCTAGGAATCAAATCCTAAAATGTAGGAATATGACTAGATTTGGAAATTTGGATTTTCCTGTTTTAGTCACCTTATTGGGAGACAGATACTGATAAATTGGAAGACTATTTTTCGAAACTAAAGGAGTTATTTCATAAGAAAAGGCTTCTATTCAATAACCTCTCTCATTTTCCCAATATCTACTTTTATTTGTGAAATATAGGTCAATATTTGAGCCCCATATTTCCATAAATTAACTGCTCTGTTTTTCCTGTTTTAGTCACTTTCTTTGAGGACATATTCTGATGAGTTGGAAGATTATTTTTATAAAATGAAGGAGGTATTCCATAAGAACGGGATTCTATACAATAACCTCTCTCAGTTTCCCAATATATATTTTAATTTGTAAAATATAGGTGAATCTTGGAGAAGCATATTTCCAGAAATTCTAAATTCTGTTTTTCTTGCCACATCACAAATTCGAATTTGTGATAGATAGCTTCCACAAACTAAATATAGGAGAAGTGGTTATCAGATCCATCTTTTGAGGATCTCAAATAAGTTTGTAAAGGCTATATAAGCCTGCTGATTTCATATTGTAAAGGGGAAAAAACAGTCTGAGGACCTTGGTTCTATTCTTGAAGACTTGTACATTTCATCCTTTGGAAATGTCCATGAATATATCTTGACATCGAGCTTCTTTCACTTTGTTTGTTCAGTTTTCATATCCTTTCTTTTCAAGTTTATGTATACTCAATGACAGAAGGCTTTCATCCCATCTCTTCGTTGGTATATTAGACTTATATACTTTGCTTCTTATGTTTGTTTTAATGCTAGATAACTTTCATCTTATCAATGCATTCATAAGCTAAAGCTGCAAGTATTTACTAATTTGGTCTGGCCATATATTATATGCTATTGTATAGATATTTCTGTTATCATAATGAGTCTTCTCCATATTTCCACACATTGATTAAAACCTTCTGAATAACATAGTTGAAAGCTTTGGTCTTTCGAGTGAAGTTATGGGTTTCTAAATGGATATGAGTTTATAATGTCATTTGATTTGATCCTTTTCCCTCTACATTATTGATCTATTTAAGTTACCAAGCTTACACCCTTTACAGTTAGGGCATGATTTCTTGGAGTGATAAAAAAATGGCTCTGTTGCTGGGGAATGAAAGTGAAAGCAAAGTTTCCCCGAGAGAACGACATAAATTTGATTCTTGATGGTAGACAAGAGACAAACATAAATTTTGACTGTAATCATTTGCCTGACGACTCCACATTCAAGACTCCACTAGGGAGGATCTAGTTGACATAAGATGAAAAGGATGAATTCTAAATAAAGGTATCAATTCATTAGTCTACTTCATGAATTGCTACTGTTCTTTATTAACTCCTTCATGTTTTTTCCTTTACATGTAAAGAGACTTATTTTCTGTTTTGTATATTCAGAAAGTCATTATCCCTCTTGTATATACCCAAAATTATAAGAGGATATCCTGCAACCCTATATTCTAGAGGTTGATTCAATATCCTCATCACCATCCATTATTAAAAATGAATTCCGCAATTCAATATTTCCTGATTTTGATAAACCATGTGATCTTGAAGAAATTAAAATTGATTCAAAACCCTGTCAGATTTCAACTCCTCTTGCCATTATTTTTGAACCTTGTCAACAACTTGATATCCCTCATGATCAGCTTACAACCTTTCAGATTAAAATCATGATGAAGATGTTTAAGACTTTAAAGTTGCCTTCTCTTCTTAATCCTTATCTTGTTGACTGTTATGAATATCTCCCTTAGTTTTCTGGAGAAAATAAAGCTTCAGGTGAGAGGCACTTGGAATCCTTTTTCGATTTTGTTGGTCGTTTTCAGATTATTCATGAAGATGTGATCCTAAGATTTTTCTCTAAATCATTGATCAGAGATGTTTCCATATGGTTAAAGAATCTAAGAGCTAACTCCATTGGCTCTTGGATCAAATTCTCAGATGCTTTTATGAAACATTGGGGTGTACACAAAACACTAGACTCATATCTTGCTGATTTCTATGTTTTAAAAAGAGAACAGAATGAAACTTTGTCTATTTTCAATCAGAGATTTTACAACATCTACCATGGTATGCCTTTGGAGATCAGGCCTACAGAAACAACTGCCATGATACAATATGTTATGGGATTTCATTCAAAACTTGCCCTTCTTTTGCTGGAAAGGAAATATTCATCATTGAGTATTCTGTTTGAAGATGCTTTAGAGGTGGAAGAGAACATTTGTGCTTCAAGGAGAATACCATAGCAGGTTGATGTTGAAAACCATTATCTACTTGAGCCAACAAATTTTCAGTACAATTCAGACTTTGAGCAAGAAGATACTAACTATGAAGTAGTTTCAAAATAGCAACAAGCAGCTAAAATTATTTCAGATTGTGAATCAAATTCTTCATCATTTGCAGAGTATTCCAGAGACAAGTATTCATGTAAAATTTATGATCAATTTACAAAACCAGTTGAACCTATGATAACTAATGATTGTATAGACAATTACATGTTGACAGCTGATCATAATCTTTGTTATTCAAACAGTATTCAATCATCATATTCTGAGTACTGTCTTGAAAAAGAAGTCATAGTTGTTGATGATTACAAACTGATCACAAAAGAACAAGAAGATAATCAATCTTCTAGCAGAGAAGCAGTTGTATAGGTAGAATTTTTTCCTGAAGATCAACAGGTTTCTGAATTTAGTTTCAAAGATCCAGTGACAGCCTTTATAGAATCATACATTTCAGAAAATTTGAAAGTTTCAGATTTCTTCAGCTTGCACGTGTTTCTTGCTGAGTTTGGTTGTGTAAATAACTTTAATTCACTATTACTGCATTTCAAACATTAGGTATTGATCAATAGGAAATATGAGATTATTACAGTATTGAAATTGCTTGGCTGGTTGCTATGGAAATCTTCCTTTACCTAACCAAATTGCAGAGCTGGTTAGGGTAGGAAATAAGCTTGCTGCCCAAGCATTTCTTTTCTTCCATTTTTCAGCAGATGTAGTAGTTACTTTGTGTGAATAAAGGTAGTCTTGAAGTACAGAGGTCATCCATATAGGTCATGAAATATTTTCATACAGAGGTGATATGACTAACTCCATGCCCAATGGAACACTGACCCCATGCCCAATGGAACACTAGAGATAAGTTATTAATTTTTATTTTTCCAGGAAAGGCATTAGATCTATGGTTCTTGCAAACCTTGTAGGAAGGTATCCATCCTAGTTGGAGCCAGATGTTAGCAATCAAAAATGATTTCCAAATCATTGAGACATCATATGACAAGATAGTCATTAGAGAGGAGATTTATTTTTAAATCTTAAGTCATGAAGTCTTAAAGACAAGTTTAAAACTATATCATTCCAACACATAAGTCGAATTACATTTCAAAATAGACCAAAAAATGATTTTTAGCTTTCGATGGCTAAGTGGTGAAATTACAGTGTTGTGAGCCGCCAAAAGTCAGGGCTTTTGATGGATAAATCAGATTTTCAAGGGAAAATGAGTTGTCGAAACTGCATAAATTTTCCAGAATGCATTATTTTGGTCAAAAGGTCAAAATTTGACTTGGTTGAGTGTATTTAGGAGAAGATGATGATTATTAATCAAATACATTATCAAATATCATCCATGATTGCAGGTGGCACTTCATTTGATCAATAGAAATATTCTAGGAATCAAATCCTAAAATGAAGGAATATGACTAGATTTGGAAATCTGGATTTTCCTGTTTTAGTCACCTTCTTGGGAGACAAATCCTGATCAGTTGGAAGAGTATTTTTAGAAACTAAAGGAGGTATTTCATAAGAACAAGATTCTATTCAATAAATACTATAGGTCAATCTTTGAGCCCCATATTTTTAGAAATTAAATACTTTGGTTTTCCTGTTTTAGTCACTGTCTTTGAGGACAAATTCTAATGAGATGGAAGATTATTTTTAGAAAATGAAGGAGAACGGGATTCTCTACAACAACCTCTCTCTGTTTCCCAAGATCTATTTTAATTTGTGAAATATAGATGAATCTTGGAGAAGCATATTTCCATATTTCCATAAATTCTAAATTCTGTTTTTCTTGCCACATCACAAATTCGAATTTGTGATAGATATCTTCCACAAAGTAAAGATAGGAGAAGTGGTTATCAGATCCATCTTTTGAGGATATCAAATAAGTTTGTAAAGGCTATATAATCCCGTTTATTTCATATTGTAAAGGGGAAAACAGTTTGAGGACTGTGGTTCTATTCCTAAAGACTTGTACATTTCATCCTTTTTCTTTCACTTTGTTTGTTCAGTTCCTTTATTTCCAAGTTTATGTATACTCAATGACAGAAGGCTGTCATCTCATCTCTTCGTTGGTATATTATACTTATATACTTTTCTTCTTATGTTTGTCTTAATTCCAGATATCTATCATCCTATTAGTGCATTCATAAGCTAAAGCTGCAAGTATTTACTCATTTGGTCTAGCCATATATTATATGCTATTGTATAGATATTTCTATTAACATAATGAGTCTTCTCCATGTTTCCACACATTGATTAAAACCTTATAAACAACATAGTTGAAAGCCTTGGTCTTTCGAGTGAAGTTATGGGTTTCTAAATGGATATGAGTTTATAATGTCATCCGATTTGATCCTTTTTCCTCTACATTATTGATCTATTTAAGTTACCAAGATTACACCCTTTACAATCAGGGCGTGATTTCTTGGAGTGATAATAGGTTTCATGGGAGAAACCTTTCTTTTGTTAGATGGATCTGCGTCATCAGGGGGATTCTGTGGAGGTGTTACTTCGCCTTGCTTATGATTGTCTTCTTCTCCATTGCTCTCTTCTTTGTCTACTTCGTCATCACCTCCTCCACTAGGTGATTTTGAAGCAGTCTCTTTTGATGCGATGTTCATCTTCTGTACCTCTTCTGTCTTCTTCCTTCTGCTAGTTCCAGGTGTATCGTACCCTTTGCGAGTGACCACCAGGATTTCGATTAGTTCGGGGTCGGACAGTTCTTTGGGGTCAACCAGGATAAGGAGCTCTACAGGCCTTTCCTTAGTTATTTCTTCTAGGTCCTCCTCTGTGAGTTTGTAGTAACTCTATAATACTTCTTTGTGTTTGTCTCCACACACAATGATATAGATAAAATTTCTGTCTGCATGGAACCTCACAAATGGCCTGAACCTATGCAGGGTGTTCGACGTCATATGAGGGACAACCTCAATAGCCCTTTTTAACTATAGGTAGTAGGTGTGGAACATCGCGTTTGAATGCCATTGTTTTCCCATATCGCTCGAATACTAGAGCCTGGTGAACTTCGCGACTAAGGGTTCAGATGGCTCTATTTCAGGGAAGGTCACACCTTCTGGCATCTCCCAAGCTATGGACGTGATGAGGATCAACAAACAACTAAAATGGAACTCATAGCCTTGATCCTCAGCTTCACGACAGTCTTGTTCTAACTGGTTCTCTAAGTAGCTTGCCCACTTCATTTGTAGCCCCTCCATGCATTTTCCTGCGAGGTCAACAACAAACCCCGTGACTTGCATGGGTCTGTTCTTTCTTACTAGATTACCAACAATCAACTGGCAAGTGAGGCGCAATGTGCCATTCTGGATGGAGGCTACCTTGTAGCCTCACTTCCCCTTCTCCACATCGCCACATGTATATTTAATCTTCTGCGCTAGGGCGCAGTCTGCAGCCTTTCCTGGGTAAAAGTCTTGTGGGTATGGTCCCTGCATGCTCAATCCAGTGATCCGATGGATCAACATCGGATTGACAGTGATGAGTCTGTCTAGCCACAAATAACCGCCATGGAAGCTTGAAAGTAGGATATTAATGCACACGTTAACCTCCTGGTGCCTTCCAAAATGGGGTATCTTCATTACGTTCAAGATGGTGGACTGCGCAAGGTCCATAGTCCATGATTGGGGGATTATCCTCGAGTTCTTCCCCTTCGTTCTAGTCAAATACCTATGAGGTGCGAGCATGTTAAAGTTCTTGTGGTCTCCCAAGTTGAAGTCACTGATGTTCAACATCAAAATCTTATCCTGCCGAGGCTTGCCTGTGCGTATCCCCTTCAGGAGGTACACAATAATCATGGTGTAGTAGAGGTCCCTGGTGTTGAAAAGTCAATAAGAAACATGTGTCTAATTTACTTTTCCCTTAAATAAATTGGACAATAAATATTAATCTATTATCTCATAATTACTTGAAATAATTAACTGAAATGGAAAATCATTTAACTATGGGAAATTCAAGTTCAAAGGTTGGCTGGTAAGACATGGAGGTGACTTGAAGTTGTAACAGAGTTATACTGTAGTTATGAGAGTTGTGAAGTAGTTTAACTCAGTTAAGTGAGTTAAACCCAATTGTACTAGTTGTAATTGAACTTACACTAGTGAGAGTTCAGTGAATTAATTATTAATTAATTCAAATAAGTGAACTCATATGCAACTGAAGATTCACCATGGTTAACTACATGCATGTTAGATCTAGTGGAGACCTAGTTGAGATAACAGGTGAAAGGGACAGTTTGACTATCATTTGTGATTTGAGTGAAGTGCACTCATGCAATCACACATGCAGTGGATATGCTCATGAGCATGTGCAAACTAGGAAATTTGAATTCATTGTGAGAATTTGGATTGCAGAGATTGTGTAGAGGAGGCAGGCTGTCTGGAGACATAATATTGGCACATGAATTTGTCAATTTTTGTATAACAGTGTGAGACAATTGTATTGTACTGAGATCTCTTGGATTAGAGTTCTGTATGAGATAGTTTCATGATCCATGATATACATAATATATGATAGTGGGGTTTTTAGCTTTATGCTTTCCCTGTAAAACTTCTGTGTTATGTGTTATTGATATTTCACTTTGCGATCGTGGTTTAATTTCCACAAGAATATTAGTAGAAGCAATTTTGTATTTAACAATGGTATATAATTGTTAGATCAAGAGAATCCAGGAAATACTTAATTTGTATTGAAATTTTACACCTGGGGACACTGTCACGATTCACCGTGCCGACCAGAGGTGAGATGTAGTCAGGCAGGATGGATGGGATTAACTTCACGTTTTCTAAGTCATCTCAATGATTGGTTCTTTTCTCAGCCGCATCTCAGGATGGTCCAGATCCACGAGCAGTCGACGGGGAGGCTTTCACTCCTCGCGTCGATGAATCTTGAATTTCGGCAGACATCACCTTTTCAGCCATAAGGTCGATTAGAACTTCTTCGATAGAATTTTCTGCGGCATTGAGTTTGTCTAACATGCACGCTCGAGATCGAAAAAATCAGGTTGATTTACAAATGCTCAATGTAATGGAACAAGTGGTGAAGTCTCAGTAAACACAGTGCAAAAATAATGAGTTCTCTTGGATACAATTCACGAAAGTGTTCTCGATGCAAAAATCAATGGAATAAGTAGACAACGATGTAACAGATCCCTCCAACAGACAAGAATCCTTCATCAATGTAGTTCTGTCCATTACGGTGCGGTCCTAACGGTCCAATGGCGAGCTTTCTGATCATAACTGTTGTTTTAACCGTTCAGGAACGACAATCTAACTGTCATAATGCCTCTAACGATTATATTTCTCCACCATGGAGAAGTTCCAATCTGAGTTTCTCTAATATTTCAGGGAAGTTCGAATTCTGGAGACCTTCCTTTTGCAAAGTCTTCTCTGGAACTTCCTGTAATTTCTATATCTTTTATTTTTTCTTGCTGAGATTTCTAGCCTTCTTCCTTGTGATCCATGTCTCAATATTCCTCTTTCCATTCTGATTCTTATCTCCTCTTGGCATAGTAACTTCACGATGTTGGTGGTATTTCCTAAGGTTCAAGGGAAATACTTCTTATCTGTCTAGGGTAGGTGCTCTACTCTCCTGTACAAACATGTGTTGCAAGTCTTCTTGTGTTCTTTCAACTTCAACATCCAGATTTCTAGTCCTTAGTAGCTTTGATTGGTTTTATTTTTCTTTTAGTAAGTGTACTATTCTCTTATCCATGAAGTCTCTTAGGTCTTTCTCTTTCTATTCTATATCTTCCTCTTATTTTCTTCGGGTCTGATCTTTCTCAATCCAAGTTTTTCCTAGTAACATAGAAAATGGGGTGCGGTTCTCAATAAATTTAACAACCTCAAATTCCTCCTCTATCGAAGTTCCATGAGCATTCATAGATGTCTTGGTAAGTCTTCCACATAGGGTTATCAACTTTCCTCTAAATAATACTATTCCTCCCAATGAAGGAATCATAGCAGGCTTTCCCAAAATTTCCCAAGTTCTTTCTGTCATGATATTCACTTGTGTTTCCTCATCCAGAACACAATTTATGTCGAAGTCTCCTATTCTTGTTTCTATGCACTCTTTTTCTTTGAATATCTATGATAAATTGATATCTCTGTGGTCATTCAGGGTTTATTTCAGTTGTATTAATACAGTCTCTGATTCTTTCTGGGGTTCTGCCATGGTCTCAGTTTCTTGGTCTTCCTTAGGGTTTTCTTGTCCCATATTCATTCTTTCAACCTTAGCAATCATTCTAAGGAAATCCAGAAATTCATGGTCCATAGCTTTACAACTAAGACAACTAGGTTTTCTACCAGAGCATTCCTTAACAATATGTCTCAGTCTTCTGTAACTGTAACAAAGAGTTAATCCTCTCTTTCTCTTAAATGATCCCCAACCTTTCTTGTACTGCGCACTAGGATCATGGTGGCTAACCTGCAGAAAATTCTTCCTAGGATCTTGCATCCATTTGTTAGTCCAAAAATAATTTTTATGCATAGGAATAACATATCTTTCACAATTTCTATCATATCTACTCATATTAAATATTATTTCTTCTAATTGTGCCCTATTTTTTAGACTAGGAAAATTTTTGTCAAGCATACCTAGATCCATACTTTCGAAACAAAAATTTCCACTTATCTTACCTTTAACAGAGCACAAAGATTTCAGATCTTACCTATTTTCTTCAAATCTTACTCCTTTCTTAGTACATAGATTCACAAGTCAAGTAGAGTATTGTGTACTAGGGCAATATATCTACACACAAATATTCCTCTTTTCCTAAGTTCCCAACAATCACAGTTTTAGGTCCCGACAACAGAACCATTTGTTGGCACAGGGGCAGACCCAGGGTTCAATACTTCAACAACGCACCAACAAAACCCTAACTACCAACCCTTTTGGCAACACCTGCGAAGCAAATGAAGTCTCACCCGAGGTAGAGGTAGGGGTGGTTGCAGGACTCAGATGTCTACAACCTAGCCGGGACACAGATTTGTGATTACAATACCTTAACAGATCATTTAGAAGTTATCATTCCTTAGTATCTAGCCTTTGTTTACAACGCAGATAAACCCTAATTATAGAGCAACAAAATATTCAACAAGATCCAACACATTTAAGCACTAATCACATCAAAATAGACCAGATCTAGTACTCATTCACATCACCAAGAACTAAGCTATCGTATCAGATACATCTAAACATACATTTTTGTACTAAGCATAAAACATATGAGCAATAAAACAACCACAATTAACAAAGCAACCATAAAACAGGATATACGTGGTTCACCCCCAGCCTGGGGCTACATCCACCAACTCTTCTTCTCTTTATGTCCTTCTGTCACTCATCTACATGCACAAAGCCATAGGATCCTACTCCGCATAGGACAATAGAACTGCGCGCACTCCGCCAGATCCTCCTTCCTCGAGCTAGATTACAACACAAATCCCTCTTACAATATACACAAGCTTCTTACATCCACTTGCACTTAGCTTTGCCAGTGTCCAACACAACATGCACAGAGCATTTATAACTATCACTTGCACTTAGCACAACATCACACATATGCACATATTGTCTCTTCTTACATTGCCTAGAAATCTATTTATACATTAAAAAAGGGCCTAGACATGGGTTAACCCATGGTCCAACAGCCCCATACCTGTTACATAAGCCCAAAACCCAAAAATCCCTAAAAGGGGGTCTAGATCCCGCAATCTCCACTTCGACTTGCGCTCCACCTTCGACAGCTTGTCGAAGTCCCAAAAGGGGTCAAAAGTGACCAAGGATCTCCAAAACTTGGTCAAGGGCCAACAAATCCACACCAAAAATCTCTCCTTCAACCTTTCTTGACTCTATTCCTATATGACTCCCTAGCTCCTTCTTTTCACATGGATAACGTACTAGTTCCAAAAAAAATATTCATTCTTAGTGTCAATTTCTTTGAAATGTAGCTAGCTCCACCTCTATTATATTAAACAATATGCTTGGAATGCTATTTTTTACAGTCCATCTCCTATTCTTGAAATATTTTAGAGTTTGGGAGGAAAGTGGGGGCACTTCTAGTCTAAAATAAGAGGAACTAATGTGAAACACAAGGACACACTAACAAACTGCATCAACAATAACACTCCTACTTTGCAGACACACTCCTAGATATATAGTTGCATTCATTATTATTTAGTTGCATACTTTCAAACCTCAAGCTACGTGCATTTCATTATTTACTATTTCTTCCAACCTTCAATCTACATGCATCTTATATTATTATTTTCAGTTTGGTAGCTAGTTTTATGTGGACCCATTGTAAAATTATAAGAAGGCCTTTGGTCAAGTGAATAAAGCAAGAAATATTTCAATGGTTTTATATAGTTGCCTTATTTGTTTGTTGTTATGGTTCTTATCTCATTTGTTCATGGAAGAGTGGTGGAATGAGACCATAGTACCCTAGGGTTTGGTGAGGTATTCATTTGAGGATAATGGTTCATAGGTCAGGTGTGTTGGGTGTGAGTGTGGGATTTCTATTGAACTAACAAAATTATACAAAGGAATGAGAAGATATATAGTGATGGTGGCATCGGTATCTAGAGTGGGAGGAAGAGGGAGAATGACCAGGGGAAGGTAATGGGAACACGATGGCTAGCTCACTTTCCATTTCCAAGGAAAGGAGAAAATCCTTGTGCAACATGGGGCTCTTAAACAAGTCCACTTCATGATGAAAATAATCTAATAAAATGGATTTGAACTCAAGGATGAGTACCTTTTTAGTGGTAGTGATGTGGAGATGGAGCCAGATCTTGGTGAAGAAATAAATGTATTGTTTAACCAACCATATTGGAGCTTGTCTAGGTTGAACCCAATGACACATTAAATCTTTTCTATAGCTATGAGTGTAAGAAAAATTGTGGAGTGCTTGAAAAAATCCTATCTAATTAATAATTTGGTTGGGTGGGGGGTCACTTGGGTTGTTAAAAAGTGAAATGGTCTCCAACTGGGTCTACTGCCAATCCAATGCTAAACCTTCTAAGTGATTTTATGTAAAGGTAAAATAATTAGTCTTAGATAGTTTAGGGTGTAATTTGAAGAAGTCGGTCATACTATGAATCGATGAATCGAGGTGTTTACCCTCGATGAGACCATCATACTTAAGAAGTGAGATTGATAGGTTCAACAAAATCCATAGAGGTTGGATCATGAATTGAGTTTGGCATACATCATGTAATATTTGTATTAGTACAGGAGTGCAACATGCATGGGGTGGCTTAAGTTGTGATAAAGGAGCATTATGACAAGGTGTCATGGTATAGAGGAGAAAACTTAGTGTGGATGCAATAGATTGAATAATATATATTGATGGCACTAGTATTATGATGAGAGGGAGATATTGATGAATTGATTATGGAAGAAATAAAATGGGTCTAGTAGTGGGATATATGCAGAGACACATATCAGGTGAAAATAGTTTTGACTTGGGTGTACTTTATGACAAGGGTTTTGTCATCTAAGAAAATAGTGAAAAGAGGAGGTGAAAAGTGTTGTTGTATGACCATTAACAAATGTGAAGAAAATAATACAAATAATTTTGAATATCAAACTATCAAGAAACAATAAAAAGAACAAAAACGTTCCTTGACAAGCTTATCATATCCCCTATTAGCTTGAGTATTTGTGTAGATAGGTTTCAATATTTAATCAAGTGAATTGTGAAATATGCAATGCCAATACTGTTACCACTATGAAATGTCCAACACCCTAGGAATGGTATTCACTTTAATTATCCATATTAGAAAGTCTTAATAATTTGTGTCATAACACTTCTAATCAAAAGCCAATATCATAGACTTGTTTATGATAGGAAGATATTCCCATGTAATAGAGAAGTAAGATTTGGATGGTAAAAGGTTAATGCAATGCAATGCTCGAGGTTAATGAAGTTGGTAAAAGAATCGAAAGAGAATGTTATATATTCAAAATGAAAAATGGATAAAGGGATATGAATGATAAATCAAAATCCAAGTTATCCTGAGCTCTACTCACTCGCTATGAGGCACTAAATGCATATAAAAAGAAAATGAATTAATTGAGTCTTGATGTAATAAATGAATAAACCTAAAAGGTGTTTGAAAAGAAATTAATAAATATCAAAAGAAAAGAGAGGGGTGGAAAGAAACAATGCCGAGGAAAGAATAAATCAATGCACCAAGTGATCCCTCTACAAATATGCTCATGGAGGTGAACATTACATGTGGCCTTGCATGTCAATGACGACCATGAAGTAAATCCCATGTCATACCACTCATTCATACTTACACTTTGATGAGTTTCTAAAAAACTACTCTAATTGGGTACTAGAAAACCTAATAGGGTTGTTTGATGGTCCTCCCATACTCAAACTTAGTAAATTGTATAAAGTCATAAGCTAGTACCATACTGATAGTTCCCCAAAGTAAATTGCATTGTAAGTGTTTTTAAAAATATATATAAATTCGTCATGCACATACAAAAATGTTGCACTAGCAGCTTGTAGAGAAGTTGCAAGAAGAGTTGGAAGCCAAGGAGGAGTTGTCTTCGTATAGAATATCAGTAGAATATTCTTCGGTAACAATAAATAGAATATCAAAAAAATATGAACTTGTATAAACAATTATTCTGTTGTTGTTAACACATAAAATACATATATAAAAATTTGTTTAACTCTATTGTTGTGTTATTTTCTTCTTACAACTATAGAAATGACATTTGCGGAAAACATAGTATACCTGGTCTTCCATCATATAACCTAAAATAGAGCCAATTTTCCAACAGAGCATGTTCAGGTTGTTCTATGTCCAATCTTCACCATTAAGTTGTTCCTGCATGTCCAAACTTCACCATTAAGTTGTCCATTAATCTTCGGGAAGAGTCATGTGCTGCCCATGTTTTCTATACTAGCCTTGGTTGTTTTCCGTAGGCTCCCCTACACGTAAAAAAAACCCAAAACAAGGATAGAAAAACATGGGTAGACAATACAAGAAAACAAAAAGTATGCAATAACTCATTCAAAGGAAATGCAACAAAAAGTATGCAAGAACTCATTCAAAGGAAATGCAACAAAAAGTATGCAAGAAATAATTCAAAGGCATATGTCATAAAAATGGTTTATATATATAAGGTTTATCATCCAAAAAATGTTCCAACTATACTAGCTATATGTACATTGATCCGTCTTATAATAATATTATACATCATCATTTGTTTTTAGGCCTCTTATTATGTGCTTTCCAGTTCTTAAGTAAATCATCAACATCCATGTCTTCATTTTCTAGGGGATGTTCAACAGTTGATTCTGCTTGACTCCTCTCATGCATGAGAGCACACCTGGTCTTGTACTGACATTGTAGAAGTCGTTGTGAGGGGGAATCCCCTACAAAAAAAAATATTAAATTTTTATGGCCAATTTATAAATATCATTGAAGTACATTAGTAATATTAAAAAAAAACCTCTGCAATGTAATTATTTACCTGGTGCACTAGTCGACACCGTTGGAATCATTGTCGACCTGTACTCCTCTTCAAGTGAAGGATCCCAAAGTACGACATTCTCTACCATTGAAACCACAAAATTTATAAGGACACAATCATAAATGTATAAGTAAAAAAAAATAGAAGTACAAAATTTATAATTACAAAATTATTAAGTATATGATTAACATACAACCATATTACTGTCATGGGCCTCAGTTGCAGGAACACCACAGGGCTGCATCCCATTGGAATGGGGCTGCATCCCACTGGAATGGGGCTGCTCAGGATCATCATGTTGTGGCAATGCTACACTATCAATGCACTGATTTTCAGTACGAATGGGCTCGTTGATAGTGCTGGTCCCTTGATTAAAACAAAGTAACACATTAAATTTATGGATGATATCAAACATGAATGCATTTTATAAGTAATGAAAGGTTAACAAGGATTGATTTTTATTTACCTTATCTTGCAAACTGGATCTTGGGGTCTGCCTCATGATTTTCCTATGTTCGATGACAACTTGATAGTTGTACCTACAACCAATCTGGAGGTCTTCCTTCGTGGTTTCGGTTCCGAAGTCATCACCATGCATTGCATAAAAGTATGTATTTTTAATGTTATTGGATGAAATTACCTGAAAGTTGGAAGGGGATACAAATAATATTGTTAAGATGTTTGGGTGCCTACAATTCATGACTGTAACTTCATGTAGCCTCCCTGACCTAGCTTGTGATGACCATGTTTGGAAATCCTTTCTTTGGTTTCCTTCGAAGTGTCAAACAACCTATCATCAAAAGTTTCAAGTATGTTATATACCACACTTTTATTTAGATCTAAAGAAAATTAAAGGTATTGAATTTAAAATGTAATTTACCTTGGCATACCAGTTGGTGTTTTTCCTTCTTTTCTCAATTTTTTTTTTCCTTTGCATCCTCAATGAGCGCCTTCCACTCCCTCTCTGTAACCGAGGGGGGATGCTCATACCTAGGGTTCTTTCTCAAGTGAACCCTATACACATTTCGCGTAGATTTCAAATATTGGCTAGCTAAGGAGGTGTCTGCTTTTTTATTGAAGGTGTCTACTCCAAAGAGGCCTTTAAGATAATCCATAAGTTCTTTTTTGAGGTTGGAATTTTGGGAATTCCACCTCGTGCGTATGTTTGGCCCAAAAATTAACAATGTTTTGGTCTCCAAGTTCCTATAAAAATGGTAATTTCCTACACGCAAAATATATGATCATTAATTTAAAAATAATAATACAAATGTTCTGTGTTTGAGATAGACAACATGAAACAATTAAAATATTAAAAAGTACCTGGGAGTCTTATTTTCTTTAATGAAATTCCTTCCTCGTTGAACATAAATGTGCAAGGAAGGGTCCCCGTGCTGGTAACATGTTTCACTCCAGGAAATGCAACTGTATAATCCACATCATCAGTCTCATCTTTGTCACCACCTCTAGAGCCTGACTGTGTGGTTGCCCGGGGGTGCATGTCATGGCTCCCAACTAATGGTGTGGAAGATGGAGAACTAAATATCCTCACAGGTATATGAGGGCCCGCATCATGATTCATGAATATGTGGAATTTGTGTAGTTCCACTACTACCAACATCAGGCTAAACAGGCTCCAAATAAATCTATATAAGAAAGAAAATGTTTTTTGCTTTAGATAATGTAAAATTAAAAAAACAAACTTTCATAATTGAACTTATTGTTATAGTCCAAAAATGCCACATCTATGCATCTAATACATTGGCCCATCTAGTAGCGTCATTTTCCAAACATACTGCCGAGGTTTTCTTCTAAAAAACAATTGTTTGGATAATGTACATGCCCTAATGCACTATTATCTTGCGTACACATGCGTGATTCATGTTAGTTATCCCACATACACATGATTGCTGCATGCTAATTAACCCACATTTACCTCCAAAAATTGCAAAAAATATAAAATTGCACGGATTTTGGCAGAGTTTACAGGATGTGGAGGGTTTCCTAGCCATTTTACCCCTTGTAGCCCATCCCCAAACTGAATAACCATGTTTTTATCATATAAAAGAGGTCCAGGGGAGTCATTTTTTGATATGAACAAGTGAATAAGAAAACTTTGCCAAAATCCTTTCCCTCTCATTTCCCAAGTTTTGCATTTGTTTCTGAGTTTTAGCCTCAAATTTCCCCTTGAGCCATTCTTTCTATGCAACCCTTCCTTCTTCCCTTGATGGCATGTTGGTTGTGAGAATTATATGTGGGATTGGTGCACTTGGAGCCATGAAAAAGGAGCCTAGACTTGGTTCATAGAGCGGTGTCCACAAGCAAAGGTTGTAACCTTTCATCTTGTATATGAACAAAAGAGATTATCTTTGTCCCAAAACTTTATGTGTACATGTTATTGTATATTTGATCATTTACATATATATTTAGGATTTTAAGTGATTACTAGAGATTGTATATGTAGTTGTGTTGTATCCTTAACCCATTGCAGGTCAACTTTGGGAGGAGATCTGTGATCTAAGAGGAAAAAACAAGCAGAAGAGGTCTACATCAACCGTAAGAATTCAAGGTGCTCTTCTTAACCTTCTCTTCCTTCTCTCTCATCACATAGTCTAGATTGTTTTGGGGTATATTAGAGATAAGTCAGTCTTTTATGGGAGTTATCACTTTGCCTATTGTTGGAGATATTACACACTCATCTATAATTAGTTTCCTAAGTTTGATAGTCCAATGTTGAGAATGATTCATTAGATGAGAATATTCCCCTACAAAATAGGGCATTCCTCTTCAGTTTAGAGTCAATTACACTCAGTTAGACTAGTGGAAGTCACTCATGCATGGCAACCTCGGTTTTATCACCAACAATTGCATGTGTCTCTCTCACTTCCACACATGTCTCAATTAACTAATGATTGCATGGATCTGTTAACTAGGACTAGGTGGAAGTTCATTCCAATGTCTATCAGTGAGTGTCTAGATCTCTCTACATCACTACTATGGTGCATTAGTTACTCATGTAGCCTATATCTATTGTAAATTATTCACTCTTTGAGTGTGGAATATGGTTAATGAGAATTCTTCCATTCTTTCTTTCTTGCTTCTTCTTTCTCAATTTCTCTCTGCAAATGTGTGTGGTATTTTCTA
>JASDQU010223381.1:19703-30769 GCA_032191745.1 Picea mariana | reverse complement strand
ATTGCTCTACCTATGTGTGGGTTAGGATCCTAACATATGGAGAGTTATTAATGAAATGCCACTCTAGAATTATTTCCCAATTTAATGCCATATAGGTTATAGATAATTTGACACAAGAAATCCACCTAGAATTGCATCTAGTCCTCAAAAAACATCAGGGTTTACCCCCTTCTTGAGGAGAGCATGAGCATGGCATTCCCCTAATTTTAGGAAGTTGTTAGAGATATTACACACTCACCTAGGTAATTATTTTCCAAAGGTTGATAGTCCAATGTTGAGGGCACTTCCATATATGAGAATATTCTCTCCTAAGAATATTCTCCTACAAATTAGGGTGCCTCCTACAAAATAGGGTGTCGCCTACAAAATAGGGCACCTTCCCTCTTTAGTTCAGAGTCAGTTACACCTCAGTTAGACTAGTGGAAGTCACTCATGCATGAAAACCTCGGTTTTATCACCAACAGTTGCGTGTTTGCCTTGGTTTTCTCACCAAGAGTGTGGATATCTCATGCATGTGGCCAAGAGGGTGCACATCTTGTGATTTCATGTGTTTCTGTCACTTCCATATGTGTGACTTAGTTAAATGATGATTGCATGGAACAATTAACTAGGACTAGGTGGTATATTACTTTGGTTTCTGTCAATGAGTGTCTATATCTCTCTAGATCACTACTATGTTGCATTAGTTACTCATGTAGACTATATCTATTGTAAATTATTCACTCTTTGAGTGTGCAAAATAGTTAATACAATTCTTTCAGTCTACTCTCTTTTCTTCTCTCTCGCAAGCTTTGTGTGTTCATTTTCTACTAGCTAGGTTCGTTGTGAAAACATCACATGGTATCAGAGCCTTGATTATTAGGAGAAAGTGCATAAGCATTTCTATTTGCATGTATATGAGGAAGATGCAGTGAGAAAAGATGGATTACTCTCTAGAAATACTTCTCATGCCTCATAATTATTTGGAGTGGAAGTCAAAGATTCTACTTCTTCTCATAAGTATAGGATTATACCAAATAACCATGGAAACATAAGTAGAGTCTGATTCTGTTGATGAGAAAAAATATTTTCTCAACATAAAAGACATATCTCTTGAATTTATCTGCATATCTATTTCTCTTGAACTATAATATCATGTAGAGGAGGAATCACTCTCAACTCAGAACAAACTATGGACTGGATTGGAGGTTCTATTCAAGAATACATAAGATTGTGAACATTGCATGCAGAAGATTGATAAGATAGAGGCAGCATAAAATCCATTGAAATATCAAGCCTCTCAGTCTAAAGAGTCTTCTACACAATTATTTGCACATATTTTTGTTTCATTAATTGGAGATGATGTCTACTCCATTTCAGATCTATTTTCTGAATCACATGCAGAAGATATCATGCATGCATCTCAAGAGTTGCATGTAGACACTTTTGAATGTTCCATGCATGCATATTAGGAGCCAAATTCATACACTTTTTCATGTGCCATGCATGCATCGTAGAAGTCACATGTAGAGACTTCTATGCATGCATCTCAAGAGCCACACACGATGCACCTTGCATGCATCTCAGGAACCAAAAAGGGGGCCACACACTTATGATTCTTTTCTGACACTTTATGAGCATATTTTGCTGAAAAAAAATGGATATTTGAATTCATCTCGGAAAAATATCCAATTTAAAAAAAAAAACATCCGAAACGGAGTTCGGGAAGTGAAGTTACGAGCATTTTAAAATCAACAAAATTTCAACATTTTTCCGGAAACGACCTCATGATTTACAAAGTTCCATCCAAACTTCACATGGTATGGTATTTGGATCTTCTTCTTTACAATAAGAGAAAGTGTATATATGTATACATCTCACTAGTGCATCTACTTCATCATATCCATACATAAATCTACCTCTTCAATAAAACCTTCATCGAGCATAAGCTTACACATTTGCAAGGTCTCCTTGGAGTGAAGGATGCAGTTTCTTAGCAACTTCTTTTGTTCCTTCTTCATTTTTTCTATGCATCATACTTTTGGGGGGCGTTTCCCATGAGGTTTTCCCTCTTTCCTTTATTTTTTTAGCATTTCATTCTTAGATGCATTGTACAATGGGTACGTAACATGGACTTGGTTGTCGGGACCCATTCATTATGTACACCCTAGTAGTGTTTAGGGGGGGTGTTGGATATTACATACTCACCTAGGTAGTTATTTTCCTAGGGTTGGTAGTCCAATGTTGAGGGAACTTCCATAGATGAGAATATTTTTCTACAAATTAGGGTGCCTCCTACAAAATAGGGCACCTTCCCTCTTCAATTCAAAGTCATTTACACCTTAGTTAGACTAGTGAAAGTCACTCATGCATGAAAACCTCAATTTTATCACCAACAATTGCATGTTCACATTAGTTTCCTCACCAAGAGTGCGGATATCTCATGCATATGTCCAAGAGGGCACACATCTTGTCATTGCATGTGTTTCTCTCACTTCCATGCATGTGACTTAGTTAATTGATGATTACATGGACCAATCAACTAGGACTATCTGGCATATTACTTCAGTTTCTGTCAGTGAGTCTCTAGATCTCTCTACATCACTACTATGGTGCATTAGTTACTCATGTAGCCTATATATATTGTAAATTATTCACTCTTTGAGTATGAAAAATAGTTAATACAATTCTTTCATTCAATTATATTCTCTTCTCTCTCGTAGGCTTTGTGTGTTCATTTTCTACTAGCTAGGTTCATTGTGAAAACTTCACAGAAGTCAACCAACAAATGTATGTCTTTATTGACACCCTTTTGCACAAAATAATGAAATAAAAAATATCATTTAGGAACTATTGGAGGTAGGGTTCATACATCTTATCACCATCCCTTACTCATCACCAATATTCATGGTGTTAAATAAGGAAGGCACTTGGTGCATGTGTCTTGATTTAGGGCTCTCAATAAGTTGATGATCAATGACATGTTTCCCATCTGATTTATTGATGATCCGCTCTTGGATGAAATTCACGGAGAAAATATTTTCACTAAGCTTGATCTGTGTTCAGAATACCAACAAATTAGGATGAAAGAGATGAACATCCCTAAGACAACCTTCAAAACACATGAAAGTCATTATGAGTGTCTAGTAATGTATTTTGTTCTTTTTAATGTTCCATCCGCTTTCTATAGTCTCATGAACAAGATTTACAAACCATTCCTACGCAATTTTGTACTAGTCTTATTTGATGATTTCTTGATCTACATTAAAACATGGGAATCACACATAGAGCATGTTAATAAGTCCTTTCAACTCTTGAGAGACAACCGATTATTTGTGAAGTGCTCCAAATTTTATTTTGGGGCTCCTAAGGTTGAATTATTGGGTCACATTGTAATTCAGGAGGAAGTACGAGTTGATCTCAAGAAAGTGGCGGTTATGCAAGATTGGCCCCGTCCCAAAACAATGAATATATTGAGGGGATTCCTAGGAATTATAAGCTAATACAGGAAATTTGTGAAAAATTATGGGAAAATTGTAGCTCCCCTAACTTCACTCCTTGAAAATAATTCCTTTTTCTGGAGTGAGATAGAAACACAAGCCTTCACTTGTTTAAAGGATTCCATGTGCACTACTCCAGTATTAGTAGTGCCTGACTTTAATAAAAAAAAATTCTTATAATGTGATGCCTTAGGCAGAGGTTTCAGATTAGTACTGATGCAATAAGAACGCCCCTTGGCATTCACCAGTAAGAAATTATGTGATCACAATTTGGGAAAATCCACTTATGAGAAGGAAATGATGGCTATCCTTCATGTAGTGGAGTCTTGGCACCCATATCTCATATGGATTTTTTTTTCAGATCAAGACTTACCCATCATATTCTAAAGTACTTCCTTGAACAACGATTGTCTTCACCAGAGTGACATAAATGAGTCACCAAGATGTTGGGGTATGATTATGAGATCATATACAAGACAGGTAAAGAGAATTTGTGGTTGATGCTTTATTTAGGAAATTTGAGGAGGATGGGCCACTCCTTACCTTATCATTACCAAGTGTAGGATGAATTGAGGAAGCCCATGTGGAATGGCTAGTAACCATTACTTTAAGGTAGCTCATCCACTAGCTTTAGGTAGATCCCAACCCACCTAAAAGTTATATATGGAAATTAGATACATTGCAGTATAAAGGGCACATTGCTTTGGAAAAATATTCAACCCTAAAATAACAGGTCTTAGAGGAGATAGATTCATCACTAATAGTAGGTCACTTTGGCTTTCATAAAACCTATGAAAGAACTAAGTTTTCATTCTTTTGGGATGGCATGAAAACAATATCCAATATTTCGTAGCATCCTATGACACTTTCCAAAGAAACAAGGGAGATCTAGTGAATATACCAGGGGTATTTCAACCACTACCAATACCAACATAGATATGGATAGACATTTCAATGATTTTTATCATGGGACTCCCAAAAGTGGGCAACAAATCAACCATCATGATAGTCGTTGACCTTCTTTCAAAAGATGTTCATTTTTCTTCCCTAGCTCATTCTTTCACTCCTTATTCATTGGCCCAGGCCGTCATGGATAGATATTTAAGCTATATGGTATGCCCACTTCCATTGTCTTAGATTGGGACCCCACATTCACTAGAAAATTTTGATAGGAGCTATTTAAACTTCAAGGTACACTATTGAATATGAGCATTGCATATCATCCTCAAATTGATGGTCAATGTTTTGACCGAGATATGATCAATTTTATGACAGTTATTAGACACTTTTGTCAAATGTACATATGTGTTTTTCATGTTTTGAAGGAGCTTTTTGAAGAATTTTATGCTAAAATGGTATGATCTACACCAGGTATGTATGATTCTTGTTTAATGTTGATATTGAGTATAATTCATCACGTTTTTATGCATCCAAGGACCTGATTCACGTTTTTTGGTGTTACAGGGAAAAAACACATCACTTTTTTGTTTTCAGGACTCGGTCCGATACTCCTTCCGGCACTCAGTCTGGTACCCGATCTGACACTTCGTTTAGCATTGCGTATTGCACAAAAATGATGGGCGATTTGGCAGTTATGGTATTGACAACCAGTGGTGGGAGAATCATGAACATGGGTTTTTCTCATGCTTGCCCCCTCCAACTACTGAACTCTCGACAACTCAATTTTGGTTGTTAAAGAGGGCGATTATTGGCCCGCTCCGTTTCAACAGTTAGGGCATCATTTAATGTACATTGTCGAATTTAGAAGTGGTTCGACCCTCCTGTGGTCAACCACTTGGTCTGTAAACATTATAAATATCACCATGGTGGTCAAATAATTGTCCAGGAAGTAGAAGAACCAGTGTGATAGGAAAAACACGATTTTACTCTATTTTGCTATTTTTCACTGCCAGATTATATAGAATCTGTGTTTTTGAGTTTTTATGGTGAAATCGAATTGCTGAGTTCATGGTGTGCTTTGAGGAAGTGACCACGACTTGCTGGGGGGGGCACAAACAATCTGGTAACTGTTCTTTAGGTTATTTATGCATTTTATAGCTTAGATGTCTCTTGTTTATTTCCTGTGCATGCATTGTTATTTTTCCTTTGTTATTTAATTTTTTGTTGTAGTTTAATTATTTAATTCTCTTTTGCAGGTTAGTATGAAGGCTTGTGTTAATATGCATTGATTTTGTAGTTAGGAATGAATTTGCAAATTCATACACTAACCCGGTGTGCAATTAAAAGTTAGATTGTGTTTTATTCATGCTTTTAGAATCAAGTTTAAAACAGAGTTTGAAATAGAGTAGAACAAAGTTTTATTTCATGTTTTCTTTACCAAGGATTTGATGGATGGATAAGGTTAGTTTCATTTTTTAATTATAGATTGCTTATTCCATTTTTATGTAGATCTTGTTTAACTAGTTGTTGGTGAATGTATTCGTTAGCTTACCTTTTATATGTCATGTTTTAATTCCTGTTCTTAAGCACTTTCTTTCTTGCATTTTGAATTATTAAAATAGATATAGCATAGTTTCATTTTATGCACTTTCTTTCCTAGAATTAGATTGCAATTACAATTCTTAGTTAATGATTGAATTTAATTATGAATTTTGCTTACATAGCATAGAGTACCATTATAATCTCATTATATTGTTGATGGTTAATAATTCCATGAATATGCAGGGTAATTGACGATTGTTTTCGTAATGGCTAAATTCTCATTGGATAGTTTAATCCATACCTTTCACTTTGCTATTGAGAGCAGTATTGAGCTTATACCACTTGAATTATATTTTTTGTCAAGTTCCATCGAGATATTATAAGACACCGAAGACATTCACACAACCACCAACACTATATTTGAGTTTTCATAGGTTAAAAGATAGTTTCTTGCTTTCATAGATCAGAAGATAGTTTTATTGTTGTTGTAGAGTAGATAGTCTTTCATTTTGATAGATTAAAGAGCAGTTTTACTTATCATAGATTAAAGATTAGTTATTAGTTCTTCTTTCTTGCAATTAAATAGATTTACTTTTATGAATTAGAAATAGTTTTGAAGTTTGAATTAAGAATAGAGTTCACTTGCCTCTTAGCTTAATTAGTTGTTCAATGAGCAGTTTTAATTAGATTACTTGCAGTAGAAGTTATCTGAGGGTAGTCAGTTGTTTACTTGCTTTAATAGGTTAAATTGCTTACTTGTTTATTCTTGCTTTGATAGTATAGTTGCTTGTTTATTTACTTGCTTTTATAGGGTTGTTGCTCATTGAATTTAGTTGGGCTAGTGAAAGTAGTTTGCTTTTTCTATTTGCTTATTGTCATGCTTACTAGTTGCTTTTGCTATTTGCTTATTGCCATGCTTACTAGTTGCTTTTTCTATTTTCTTATTGTTATGCTTAATAGTTTCTTTTTCTTATTGTTATGAACTAGTTTGCTTCAAGTAGGGTTTTCATTTGTTTTCTAGAACTATCCATCGATCCTTGGTCCAAAAGTACTTAGGTTACATAGTTTCAAGTTGCTTAGTAGGGTTTGCTCATAAGACAACTTTGCTTGAATAGATTATCCCTTAGATAGCCACTTCCTTAGTTAGACTATACTACTACTAGCCCTTCTACCTTGGCATATATTTTGATACAAATCTAAGTTTACTTACCCTGGGTTGACAATTTAATTGAGGGGTTTTAGTGTGTTTTTAGTGCATATAGAACACCCATCATTTTTGGCGTCATTGCCGGAGAGTTGTCTCAAGGTAGGAAATAGTTAGGAATTAGATCATTCCTAGACCTTAGAATTATATTGGTGGTGTGGGAACTTTAATACAAGAGGTAAGAACCTGCACATCTGCTATTGTGGGCTCCCCCAAACCCAATGGTAGTTTTTCTTTTTGTTTTTGTTTACTTTCATGAATAGACCTAGAAACCAAATGGTAGATTTTTCTTTTGTTTTTTCTTTCTTTCATGAATAAACCTAGAGATCCAAAAGGTAGATACATTAAATCTAAATCAGACCTTTCAACCAAGGTTCCTTCCGACCTTTTTGGGGGAAGGGATGTTTCACTTATAAAATCCGCACACTGATACTGAAAAACAGGAGTCAGCTCAACTCAAAGAGATAAGGTAGTCTCTGAAGAGACTAACACAGGGAGCATTATAGAACAAGAAGTTGAAGCATCAATCATATTAGGATAGGAGGCAAGACCACTCGAGCCTTCCGCAGAACACAACAATACAACCTTTTCTTTTACACCACCACTAGGAGATCCTAATTTTGAAGACATCATAGACCCTGAACAGGTGAATCTTTTGTTTGGTAGTTCAACCAATGTAATTATCTCTCAAACTGACACAGAAACTTTGGCACTAGTTGTCTCAACCGGCTTGAGTAGAGTCCCAAACATCCAACTCGTAGGAAGACCTTTCCATCAAAGGAAAACCTTGTTCTCTTCAAAGATAAAACCACCTAGGTACTCTCTTTTTGGAAACCAAGCCAATATGGATGATCAGGAGGACCATAACAATGTAAGACACGGGGAGGAAGAAGAAACTAGAAACCAAACCAAAACTACCTTCGGGTTTTCGATTTTAGACACCACTCCAAATGTCAACATGAAGAATAATCCTTTCTCAACACTGCCTACCTATTATGGTAAAAACAATGAGGATCTAGACCCCTTCCTATTTGAATTTGACATCTTGTGTAGGAGCTACAACTACGTACAAGATGCCCAAAAACTAAAACTCTTTCCTTCCACCCTCAAAGACTCTGCACTAAGATGGTTCGT
The DNA here is from genome assembly GCA_032191745.1 of Picea mariana. Classification (NCBI taxonomy): domain Eukaryota; kingdom Viridiplantae; phylum Streptophyta; class Pinopsida; order Pinales; family Pinaceae; genus Picea; species Picea mariana. Next base: position 22,510 of record JASDQU010223381.1, on the reverse strand, counting down.
GGGGTTGGGAGAATCCAGTATTAGGTCTTGGGAATCCATGAAAGACATATTTCTTAAGAAGTACCAAGACTACTGCAAGACCAAAGAGTCTCGTAATGACATCTTTAAAGTCCAACAGTTAGAAGACAAGACCCTCGAAGATTATACAAAAAGATTTGGTTATATCTCCCAGAAGTCAAAATACCATGACCTCCCAGAGGATGCAATTAGGGCTATTTTCCTTAAGGGAATTTTAGAAGAATATCTAGAGATGCTTAACCTAATGGCATCAGGTTACATATCCCATAAACCATTTTTCAAAATATGTGAAATGTGTAAAAATTACTCAAGGAGTAGAGCCAAAACAGGAAAGAATATTCGGGACCCTTACAATAGAAGATTAAAACTAGTTAGTTCAGGTGGTATTACAAGAGCAAAGATAGGGAACCTTTTGGAAAAATTCAAGACAAACATCTTAAGAACAATAGGTTCCCAGTTGGACACCCTAAAAATAAAAAAGAAATGGGAGGAGGAAAATGCAGCAATGAACATATATTGCCCAAGATGTAGGAGGAAGCATTCCTCAAGGGAATGCCCATTAGATAACATTTTAGTTTGTGGCTTCTGTACAGAAGACCATCTGACTGAAAAATGTCCACCATTGCTCAGTTTATTAGCCATATATAGGAGTGGAGATCCTGGGGAGTCTTCTTATGCACCTAGGAGGCCATGGCAGCCTAGGAACCAACCCACATACCCGGATCTACAATCTCAAGTTCCACCCTATTATCAACAACAAAAATAGTGGAACCCACCAGGTTGGAAAAATTGGTCTACTCAGTACCAACATCCTTTCTTTCAAGGATGGAGAGGAGGAAATAACTGAGGAAACCCTCAAGATCCACCTATCCCTATGTCCAACCATCATTATCCTCAGTTCCCACCAAACACTCCACAACTTCTACCAGGTTTTGTTCCACCACCTTTACCTCCTATTCTACAAAAACAACCGCTACAATATCAAAATGCAAGCTCCTCGAGACCAACACTATTACCGGCACAACCAGTGGCGAATCCCAATAATAAGCCCCCTCAACCTCTTCACAATGTTGAGATGCAGGCCTTCCCGGCATATGTTATCACTCCTGTTCCATTACACGAAATTCAACTAAGATCGGGAAAAGTTTTGGAGAGGTAGAGACCTTCAGTAGTCATCCAAGAAGAAGAAGAAGAAGAATAAGAAACCACCAAACAACCCACGGATGACACTAGGTGGGAAGATGTTATTATCCCTAAGAATCAAGAACCCAAACTTCCCCAAAATGAACCTTCACAAATTACGAAGGTCCCTCCTTATCCAGAATGATTGGTAATTGAGAAACCTACCACCCGACCGGAATTTGACATTTTGAATGAATTGAAAAATATTTGTGTCAATATTCCCCTGCTTCAATAAGGTAGTCAAATAATTGTGTATCAAGAAGCTAGGTAGGAAGAAAAAATACCCCCCATATAGTACACTTGATAGGAGGACTTTTCGAATATATATAAGAGCAGCCAAAACTAGCAAAATATGGGAACTTAGGAAACCCCATAGTGACTATAACCATTAATGAGGTCTCCATTGGAAACACTCTCATAGACCTAGGAGAAGCCATCAATGTTATGTCCGCTACTACCTTGGAAAAATTACAGTTACAACCTCTTCTTTGGCCTACCCCGACCATTTTGGAATTAGCAGATAAGACTAGGGTTGTACCTGAAGGAATTTTAGATGATGTCATGGTTACTTTAGCCTCATGGGAGTACCCCATAGATTTTCTTGTCATTCACTCAAAGGATCCTGCCAAAGGCCATCCCGTCATTTTGGGAAGACCTTGGCTAGCCACAACCAATGCNTTATTGGCTATAGAGAAGGGGAAATGACTATCTCAAATGGTCTCTCTATTTAGAAGCTCACCATTTACCCTCCAACTCAACCTATTATGGAGAATCTATGGTGGCTTGAATGTCCATACAAGGACAAGGATTGGGAAGAACCTGTATTTCCAAGTGACCATGCATGGGCACTTCAGGAGAACACAACAAAAAATGTGCTAAACCAATTTATTTCTGCTATCACATGTGTGGATTTTCCACAAACTTTTCCCCAATTTGAATACAAGTTTGGGGAAGAATTTCAAGAACAATTGGACCCATCCATTTTGTCTTCGACATCTTTTATCTTCGATATAGATGAGTCTGCCATGTCTTATACTATGCCCTACGAGATTAGTCCAGGGAAAGTTTGCAAGATACCAGTTATATAAAATATGCTGAACAGAAATGAAATACTAGAAATGACAGAATGATAGTAAAATATCCAGCATAATCTTCACCATACACAGAAATGATATACAAAATAGCAGCAGAAATAACAATTTGATTCATATAGCAATGTTCACAGGCCTCTTCGAGGGGGAAACCTCCAGTAGAGTAGCGCTTTGTTACAATAATATCCAAGCTAAGGTTCTCATACCTTCGCCTCTTATTTATACTAAATATGTCTATTAAGAGAAGCATCTAGAGGAAGATCCTTCTAGAAGCGGAAGCTTCTATTAGGTCTTTTTACATCCGCCTTATTCTATTTTATTGAAAGGCCTTATTAATATTGACCTTTATTACATCCGAATACATTGATCTACCTATGTGCGGGTTAGGACTTTAACATGTCCGCCCCCTTAAAAACAACCTTGTCCTCAAGGCTTGAGATGTGGAAACTGCTGCAGAATGGTAGCTGGTTCCCAAGTGGCATCTGCTGGAGTCATGCTTTTCCACTGTACTAGCAC
>JASDQU010223379.1:0-12142 GCA_032191745.1 Picea mariana | reverse complement strand
TGATGGACTACATCCATTCATAAGATTTTACACATATCATCAGTTGGAAAAATTATAGGTGTGAGAAAGCCCTTTAAATTATATAAATTGGCAATCTAGCTTCACATGATGCCGCTGTATGTAATCACCGTCAACTTTGTTTTCAAAGAAAACAACTATACATCACAAGTTGTAATAATTTTATAGCCAAAATGGAAACAACCTAATTTATGTGAACTTAACCAGATTTTATAAGTTGAATTTACAAACCTGCATTAGAATAAACAATTCTCGTTTACAAAAAAGAAATCGAACTTTATAAACAATATAAGGCTACATTACCATCAAGAATTATTTTCAATTGTGAAAAATATATTAAAATTTATAAGCATATCAACCTTCTTCTTTACTAATACCAGAATCATTCCCTTCATATAAAAAGATTTTTAAATTTATAAACTCTGAAAATCAGGGTTTGTGAAATATAAACTCTGAAAATCAGGGTGAGAATAGCTACGGTAATAAACAATTAAACACATTCACAATTAAACCAAAAATTTTAAACATACATTTTAAATACATTCACATTTAAAACAAAAATTTTAAACATACAGCAAACTTACCTATCCCCGGTGCTCACGACCTCTCCATGACCCCTGCGACCTCCGCCTCACTTCCACTGTGCTCGCAACCTCTCAGCGACCTCCGCCTCATGTCTGTGTGCTTAGCGACCTCACAACAACGATTACACAGAGCTCTCACAGAGGCGAATACGCCAACAAATTTTTCTAAACATTGCAAATTCGATGTGTGGCTAATATATAAACCATCTTTCGGCCGAAAACTTATTGCCGGAAAGAAAATATCCGGTCGACCAAATTTCTACACGCAAATCGAGGGCACAGTTATTGCTCCGTTCAATTTGACGTTTTTCGAAAAAAGGTTTTTCGAAATTTTGGAGACCAGATTGTCACAAAAGTGTAACCCACCTTCGTGATTCCACCCATTACCATGTGTGAACCCATTTTTTTGTAAATGGTAACAAATAATAAATAGTAGCTTGTGTTCTTACCATGTGTGAACCCATTTTTTGTGAATGATAACAAATAGTAAATAGTAGCTTGTGTTCTTCAAAGATTCTATTGATTATTGAATTTCAAAGCTCTATCCTTTGAATAATTCATAAATATTTCATAGAAAAGATATGTTTTTTTAATGATTTTGAAGATTTGATCTCATAACCTCCTACTTATAATTCAAGCTAACCCAACCATTCATGCTAACTCAACGAACCCATCTAACTAATTATTGAATAAACTTATGATTAGAATGTTGTTTCATTATAATATTTTTTTTTTTTTGTTAAAATAGATATATCATCTCTATCATATTTATTAGATAGTAAAAATTGCTCTAGATTTTAATATATTTAAAAACAATTAATTAAATTGAATTTTTGAAAATTAAAAATAAATTTGATCACTTTTAAATTTTATTATTTATTTTAATAATTAAAAAAAATATCAATATTTAAAAGTAATTATATTTAAAAGATAAAACATTTAATATAAAGTTATTCAATATAAAAAAAAAAAAAATACCATGCTAGTTTTTACATGTTATATTAATTAAATAAAAAAATATATCATTTTCCAATTAATATTTTGATTTTATTTATTAACATTTTTATATAGATATGATTGTTTTAGTTTTAGTATTTTTCAAGAATATATTAATATAAATATAAATATAATTTTTTATTATTTAAATTGCATTTTTTTTTAATAACATACATATTTATATTACACAATTTATAATTTATTTGCTCTCTTAATTTATAATTTATATTATACATTTTTTTTATGTGAAGGAATATTTTCAGGAAATAGCAATTGTTCTGCTATTCAACTAAGAATCAAAGGAAACTTTTCAATACATATAGACTCAAAGCCATTACAATTTACTCATATAAACTTTTATTCATGTCATTATGAAATTTGAACCCCAATGAAATCATAACAATTTCTACATCTCCATCCAATTAACTAAAAATAAAAAAAACAATTTATGATCTGACCATCGACCATCCAAGCTTCGTATGTTAATTTAACCTTTTCATTATTGAGACGACGTATCATAACTCAGGTTGATCTGACTTTGTTTCATATGGTTATGCTAATTTTCACACAACGAATAAATGGCCAACATTGATGTTGAAACAACATATTGCGTCTCAACGAACTAGATTAGATCATAGAATGTCAACATAGTCGGCTGTGACAACTCAACATTGTTTCTCTTCCACGTGATATAATATTTATGACGCGAGACACCGCAGGAATCCAGAATCCACTTAGCTTGCAGCTCAGAACGCTGCCGTATCTAGTACACGCCAGTGGCCACTCATTGAAAACTCACTGCCTGCCGACGGGTGAATAATCTAGGTGGTAAAGAGTATTTGCCGTATTCAATAAATTCAGAAATTGGTGAACAAAATTCAACAAATAACGGTTCAGAATGTATAACAAATACAGATATTTCTTGCTTAAATTGGTTATTAAAGGAAAAGTAAGATTGTTAGTTGTATAGGTGAGGACGGATTCATACATCATCTTAGATGTGAGACTAGTAGGTGGATAATACTCAAAAAAGTTTGGGAGGAGAGAACTTATATATTTTGTTATACGGATGTGGTGGAGACATAGTGATATTTTGTCATGGATTGTACAGTCTATGAAGATATACGGATATCGGCAGTCACTATGAAAACAGGTTAAAGATTGACAACATGCACCAGCTAACCAAGATATAATCAACCAGATTGTTAGTCTTCTACATCAAAAAGAGTTTGAGGATGAGTTAAAGCTATTACATATACCAGCGATTTAACCAAGATATAATCAACCAGATTGTGAGTCTTCTACATCAAAAAAAAAAAGTTAGAAGATGAGTTAAAACTATTATTCTCTTTGTCCCACATCCTGATAAACATTGTTAAAAGCAATCAATCAATCAAACTCAGCACAAGCATGTTAAAATCAATCAAACTGAGCAGCACAATGCAGGCCTGACGGGTTAGATATCTTCCGCATTCATCGTTTTCTTCTTAAAGCTGAGCTGTCACAGCTCGGAACCATCGAATAGACAAAGATGAACTTGTCAGCCAGCCGATTCCCCGGTGTGTAATTTGGAAAAATATGTCCGTTTCTTCTAGAATGTTCATTGGCCGAAACTGCTGCACCTGTCTTATGGCTATTGGATCCTGTAGGTTAAAATCTTAATTTACAGCTTTTGCGGATTATCTATAGCGACACCCCAACCACGCTACAGTTTCCCAGAATCCTTATTTTGTAGGGTTGCATCTACAGGTCTGAAGAGTTTTGTGGGGTATGAATTTGAATGGTGAACTCAAGCGTAGATTGGTATCTTTGTGTGTTTTCATTCATAATGAGGAAGCTAATTGGTATGGTTGTGAAGATACTTGGAATGGAAAATCAAATTGTGATGATTTCTTACTTATGTAAATTAAATTGAATTGTGTATGTGAAGAAATGCTAGTGATAGATATGCTTCTTGTAGTTTGGATTCATGAGAGATTAGGTGGACATGGTTGTTTGAGAGAACTCCAAGTTAGGATCAAGTTAGGATCAAATAGTAAATATCTATGGAGGGTAACTAGTAATATTGAGCAATCGATTATTATGATACCTAAATGATCAATCTATGTGAAATGTGTGTGATTATTGCATGTGTAGGATATAGGGAAAGTCATGCCAATTGTCAATACATGGGTGTGGGACATAACCAGTAAAAACTTAATGGAGACGTGGAGTCTCAATAGAGGCACATAACTTCTATTTGCAAAATATATGGTTCTTATGATTCAGGGGTGCACATTAAGGTGGGATGACCTTACTCCCTAGTAGGGCATTTTTCATTAAGTTTAGGTAAAATTTAAAAGAACTCAGAGTTGAATTAATTCATAAATTAACTATCCACTTTTAGGGGTTCTTAAAAATATTATTATTTTCTTTTAAAAAGTGAACTACTATTTAAAAAAATGAATTAAGAAAAAAAAAGGAGGGAATGATACAAGGGGGAGAGTGATGAATAATAAGGAATTAATAAATAAAATAAAAGAGAAAAATTTGTATTTTGCAAGAAGGGGGTGAAGTGGTTAGCCTCACTAGGTCTATAAATAGATGGGGAAATCCATGGTTTGGATGAGGAATACTAGAGAGTATAGAAATGTTAAGAAATTCTACTAGCATGGATAACTCAATTAAACAATAAATTGGATGTGGAATAAATATAACATTACTATTCTATATGTTTACTAGTGGATGGTAAAATCCTTGTTGAGTACAATCTCCAATTAAGGTAGAATAATATATTTTCCATGTAATAAAGGCCAATATTAATAAAGCTTAGTAATGAGGAAGAATAAGCCAAATGTAAGAAGAACTAATAGAATCTTTCGCTTCTAGAAGATCTTCCTCTAGGTTGTTCTTTTGGTAGAAAGATTTAGTATAAATAGGAGTCGAGGGAATGAGAAGTCTTTGTCTTGAGAATTATTGTAATAAAGCGCTGCTATGCTAGAGGTTTCCTCCTCAAAGAGGCAAGTGAACATTGTTTCCTATCAATAAAGGTATTATTTTGGTGATTTGGTTTCATCTATTGTGTTTTTCCGCTGTTATTATCTGCAATAGTTATGTTTTCAGCTATTATAATAGATCTGGTACCTTACAAGTGGTATCAGAGACTTTCCTTCATAGAAAATTGTGGGTTATTTTTTCAGGGTAGAGACGTATTATGACGTCTTAAAGCTACAAAGATTTGTCGTTCAACGCATAAATTCGTGGTTGGGGAAGCACACACGAAAGAATTACAAGTGGTACTTAAGTGCACATTGTTGGCCACCCTTGTAACCCTTGTTGGTACCCCTTCGAGTGGTAGCGCATCAGACAACAATTGTATACAGATCGACCTAGATATCTTGAAGCCCTCCATACATAAATCGACTAGTCACCTGAATATTATAGTGCCACCGAGAATAGCACTCGGGAAGATACTCTCTAGTACCTCGGTAGTCGGGTAGTACGGCTAAGGGCATGGTCTAGCCTCCTTAGTTGGTGCCCTAAGATATTGGGTTGAGTACTATTGTTGGACTTCGCATGTATATCAGAGAGCTATAGCACACAACAAACCCTTGTCTGTATAAACCCTAAACACCCTAACCCTTGGGAAGGAAACATAATAGAAACAAAATAGACGATATCTACTATCCTGCAACCTTACCCCCTGCATATGGGTTGTAACATTGCTACACATTTCTTCCTATTTAGAATTTGTCCATTTTGCCACTGTAGTATTATTTAGATCAGAGTATAAATCCATGGGAGTAAAAAAAAAGTTTGGATCCTATTTGCACCATTATTTGAAACATGTTCCATTGGATTCCTCTCTTTGCCCTCATCGCAGACATACCTATCATTTTTCAGCAATTTGTTTCCCATGGACCCGACACCCCTATTTGGAACCTATCCCATTGACTTCCCCTCTTTTCATTGATCGTAGTGGTACCATTCACCATTGATCTCTTTCTGTGCAGTCCCACTTTCCCTCTTGTCCCATCCCCATGTCCCACACTCACATCCAAGATTGGAAACGTCTCACTGTCTTTGACAAAGCTAATGACTAAACCTGAATTGATATTTCTTCCATTACTTCCAGCATTGGTAATCTCAACTCCCCGCTTGCTTCACTCGAATCAATTCCCACATCCATCACTCAATTGACCGTCATGTATCAACAATGCCAAGACGCAGCCAACAATTTGATCACCTTATTTAATCCCACCTCAGATCCCTTCTCCCTATATCATCATTCTAAATTAAATCATTATTTTATTCTTATAAAATAACATACCACAAAAAATCTAATGAAAAAACACAAATATCTAAAAACATAAAAAAAAATTCAAAAAACAAAAACAGGGGAAAGAAACTTGGAATGGACAATCCAATTGTGATGATTTCTTACTTATGTAAATTAAATTGAATTGTGTATGTGAAGAAATGCTAGTGATAGATATGCTTCTTGTAGTTTGGATTCATGAGAGATTAGGTGGACATGGTTGTTTGAGAGAACTCCAAGTTGGGATCAAATAGTAAATATCCATGGAGGGTAACTAGTAATATTGAGCAATCGATTATTATGATACCTAAATGATATCAATCTATGTGAAATGTGTGTGATTATTGCATGTGTAGGATATAGGTAAAGTCATGCCAATTGCCAATACATGGGTGTGGGACATAACCAGTAAAAACTTAATGGAGACGTGGAGTCTCAATAGAGGCACATAACCTCTATTTGCAAAATATATGGTTCTTATGATTCAGGGGTGCACATTAAGGTGGGATGACCTTACTCCCTAGTAGGGCATTCTTCATTAAGCTTAGGTAAAATTTAAAAGAACTCCGAGTTGAATTAATTCATAAATTAACTATCCACTTTTAGGGGGCTCTTAAAAATACTATTATTTTCTTTTAAAAAGTGAACTACTATTTAAAAAAAATGAAGAATTAAGAAAAAAAGAGAGGAGAGAATGATACAAGGGGGAGAGTGATGAATAATAAGGAATTAATAAATAAAAGAAAAGAAAAAATTATTTATTTTGCAAGAAGGGGGTGAAGTGGTTAGCCTCACTAGGTCTATAAATAGATGGGGAAATCCATGGTTTGGATGAGGAATACTAGAGAGTATAGAAATGTTAAGAAATTCTACTATCATGGATAACTCAATTAAACAATATATTGGATGTGGAATAAATATAACATTACTAATCTATATGTTTACTAGTGGATGGTAAAATCCTTGTTGAGTACAATCTCCAATCAAAATTGGTTATGAACCCACACAGCTCATGGGTCTTAGGGAAAGAAATTTTCCATCAATGTGGATGGAAGGAAACCGATTGCCACCATGATAGTTGGCAATGGAAAGGAAATTTGAAGTTGATGTATGGAGCATTGCTAGAATTAAGGATACTATCTACAAGTCATGTATAATTTCACTGGTATTCATATTACAATTATTAGGGACCTAACCTCCCTAACCCCTCACATAGGTAGAATAATATATTTTCCATGTAATAAAGGCCAATATTAATAAAGCATAGTAATAAGGAAGAATAAGTCAAATGTAAGAAGAACTAATAGAAGCTTTTGCTTCTAGAAGATCTTCCTCTAGATTGTTCCTTTGGTAGAAAGATTTAGTATAAATAGGAGTCGATGGAATGAGAAATCTTTGTCTTGAGAATTATTGTAATAGAGTGCTCCTCTGTTGGAGGTTTCCCCCTTAAAGAGGCAAGTGAACATTGCTTCCTATCAATAAAGGTATTATTTTGGTGATGTGGTTTCATCTATTGTGTTGTTCCGCTGTTATTATCTACAATATTTCTGTTTTCATCTATTATAATAGATCTGGTACCTTACAAGTGGTATCAGAGCACTTTCCTTCGTAGAAAATTGTGGGTTATTTTTTCAGGGTAGAGACGTATTATGACATCTTAAAGCTACAAAGATTTGTCGTTCAACGCATAAATTCGCGGTCGGGGAAGCACACACGCAAGAATTACAAGTGGTACTTAAGTGCACATTGTTGGCCACCCTTGTAACCCTTGTTGGTACCCCTTCGAGTGGTAGTGCATCAAACAACAATTGTATACAGATCGACCTAGATATCATGAAGCTCTCCATACATAAATCGACCAGTCACCTGAATATTATAGTGCCACCGAGAATAGCGCTCGGGAAGATACTCTCTAGTACCTGGGTAGTCGGGTAGTATGGCTAAGGGCATGGTCTAGCCTCCTTAGTTGGTGCCTTAAGATATTGGGCTGAGTACTATTGTTGGACCTCACACGTATATCAAAGAGCTATAGCACACAACAAACCCTTGTATGTAGAAACCCTAAACACCCTAACCCTTGGGAAGGAAACATAATAGAAACGGAACAGATGATATCTACTATCCTACAACCTTACCCCGTGCATATGGGTTGTAAAATTCCTACACATTTCTTCCTATTTAGAATTTGTCCATTTTGCCACTGTAGTATTATTTAGATCAGAGTATAAATCCATTGGAGTAAAAAACAAAGTTTTGATCCTATTTGCACTATTATTTGAAACCTATTCCATTGGATTCCTCTCTTTGCCCTCATCGCAGTCATACCTATCATTTTTCAGCAATTTGTTTCCCATGGACCCGACACCCCTATTTGGAACCTATCCCATTGACTTCCCCTCTTTTCATTGATCGTAGTGATACCATTCACCATTGATCTCTTTCTGTGCGGTCCCACTTTCCCTCCTATCCCATCCCCATGTCCCACACTCACATCCAAGATTGGAAACGTCTCACTGCCTTGGACAAAGCTAATGACTAAACCTAAATTGATATTTCTTCCATTACTTCCAGCATTGGTAATCTCAACTCCCTGCTTGCTTCGCTCAAATCAATTCCCACATCCATCACTCAATTGACCGTCATGTATCAACAATGCCAAGACGCAACCAACAATTTGATCGCCTTATTTAATCCCACCTCGGATCCCTTCTCCCTATATCATCATTCTAAATTAAATCATTATTTTATTCTTATAAAATAACATACCACAAAAAATCTAATGAAAAAACACAAATATCCGAAAACATAAAAAAAAAATCAAAAAACAAAAACGGGGGAAAGAAACTTGGAATGGACAATCCAATTGTGATGATTTCTTACTTATGTAAATTAAATTGAATTGTGTATGTGAAGAAATGCTAGTGATAGATATGCTTCTTGTAGTTTGGATTCATGAGAGATTAGGTGGACATGGTTGTTTGAGAGAACTCCAAGTTGGGATCAAATAGTAAATATCCATGGAGGGTAACTAGTAATATTGAGCAATCGATTATTATGATACCTAAATGATATCAATCTATGTGATATGTGTGTGATTATTGCATGTGTAGGATATAAGTAAAGTCATGTCAATTGCCAATACATGGGTGTGGGACATAACCAGTAAAAACTTAATGGAGACGTGGAGTCTCAATAGAGGCACATAACCTCTATTTGCAAAATATATGGTTCTTATGATTCAGGGGTGCACATTAAGGTGGGATGGCCTTACTCCCTAGTAGGGCATTCTTCATTAAGCTTAGGTAAAATTTAAAAGAACTCCGAGTTGAATTAATTCATAAATTAACTATTCACTTTTAGGGGGCTCTTAAAAGTACTATTATTTTCTTTTAAAAAGTGAACTACTATTTTTAAAAAATGAAGAATTAAGAAAAAAAGAGAGGAGATAATGATACAAGGGGGAGAGTGATGAATAATAAGGAATTAATAAATAAAATAAAAGAGAAAATTTTTTATTTTGCAAGAAGTGGGTGAAGTGGTTAGCCTCACTAGGTCTATAAATAGATGGGGAAATCCATGGTTTGGATGAGGAATACTAGAGAGTATAGAAATGTTAAGAAATTCTACTAGCATGGATAACTCAATTAAACGATAAATTGGATGTGGAATAAATATAACATTACTATTCTATATGTTTACTAGTGGATGGTAAAATCCTTGTTGAGTACAATCTCCAATCAAAATTGGTTATGAGCCCACACAGCTCACGGGTCTCAGGGAAAGAAATTTTCCATCAATGTGGATGGGAGGAAACCAATTGCCACCATGATAGTTGGCAATGGAAAGGAAATTTGAAGTTGATGTATGGAGCATTGCTAGAATTAAGGATACTATCTACGAGTCATGTATAACTTCACTGGTATTCATATTACAATTATTAGGGACCTAACCTCCCTAACCCCTCACATAGGTAGAATAATATATTTTCCATGTAATAAAGGCCAATATTAATAAAGCTTAGTAATGAGGAAGAATAAGTCAAATGTAAGAAGAACTAATAGAATCTTTCGCTTCTAGAAGATCTTCCTCTAGGTTGTTCTTTTGGTAGAAAGATTTAGTATAAATAGGAGTCAAGGGAATGAGAAGTCTTTGTCTTGAGAATTATTGTAATAGAGCGCTTCTATGCTATAGGTTTCCCCCTCAAAGAGGCAAGTGAACATTGTTTCCTATCAATAAAGGTATTATTTTAGTGATTTGGTTTCATCTATTGTGTTTTTATGTTGTTATTATCTGCAATAGTTATGTTTTCAGCTATTATAATAGATCTGGTACCTTACAAGTGGTATCAGAGCACTTTCCTTCGTAAAAAATTGTGGGTTATTTTTTTCCAGGGTAGAGATGTATTATGACGTCTTAAAGCTACAAATATTTGTTGTTCAATGCATAAATTCGCAGTCAAGGAAGCACACACGTAGGAACTACAAGTGGTACTTAAGTGCACATTGTTGGCCACCCTTGTAACCCTTTTTGGTACCCCTTCGAGTGGCAGCGCATCAGACAACAATTGTACACGGATCGACCTAGATATCATGAAGCCCTCCTTAGATAAACCGACTAGTCGCTTGAATATTATAGTGCCACCGAGAATAAAACTCGGGAAGATACTCTCTAGTACCTGGGTAGTCGAGTAGTACGGCTAAGGGCATGGTCTAGCCTCCTTAGTTGGTGCCCTGAGATATTGGGCTAAGTACTACTGTTGGACCTCGCACGTATATCAGAGAGTTATAGCACACAACAAACCCTTTTCTGTAGAAACCCTAAACACCCTAACCCTTGGGAAGGAAACAAAATAGAAACAAAACAGACAATATCTACTATCGTGCAACCTTACCCCCTGCATATGGGTTGCAAAATTCCTACACATTTATTCCTATTTAGAATTTGTCCATTCCGCCGCTGTAGTATTATTTAGATCAAAGTATAAATCCATGGGAGTAAAAAATAAGTCTGGATCCTGCTTGCACCATTATTTGAGACCTATCCCATTGGATTCCTCTATTTTCCCTCATTGCATTCATACCTATCATTTTTCAGCATTTTTTCCCCATGGATCCGACACCCCTATTTGGAACCTACCCATTGACTTCCCCTCTTTTCATTGATCGTAGTGGTACCATTCACCATTGATCTCTTTCTGTGCAGTCCCACTTCCCCCCGTGTCCCATCCCCATGTTCCACACTCACATCCAAGATTGGAAACGTCTCATTGCCTTGGACAAAGCTAATGACTAAACACGAATTGATATTTCTTCCATTACTTCCAACATTGGTAACCTCAACTCCCTGCTTGCTCCGCTCGAATCAATTCCCACATCCATCACTCAATTGACCGTCATGTGTCAGCAATGCCAAGACACAGTCAACAATTTGATCACCTTATTTAATTCCACCTCGGATCCCTTCTCCCTATATCATCATTCTAAATTAAATCATTATTTTATTCTTATAAAATAACATACCACAAAAATCTAACGAAAAAACACAAATATCCAAAAACATAAAAAAAAAAATTCAAAAAACAAAAACGGGGGAAAGAAATTAATCTCTTATCATTATCACCATTTTTTTATCCAACAATATATATTTTCACTAGTTCAAGTAGCCATTAGTGTCCCTTATTGAAATCATTTATACCAAGTCACCCATGTTTGTCCATTGAAAGAGGTCCCATTGGTTTCTTCATCCCACTCATACTATCCAATCAACACAATCATTATATTTTATGGAATTTCCACATGCCATCCATTGGACCTTGTCATTTTCATCCCTTAGTATCCCTCACGTTATTATCTTTCCTTTGTCATTATGGTCTATAGTAAACCTTCAACATTACTCTTCCTCATGTTCCCACTTCACCTTTGGTAGAGTGTTCAAGTTCTTATTCATGGTTTCTACTAAATTTAACAACTATTTATGCTCCATTAATTGGAATAACCAAGTCTCCTACTAATTCCCAACTTATCCCATTATGTTAATTCTAATTCCATGTCATTTATTAGTTCTTTTCACACCTTTTTTTTAGCTTACATGGAATCATCATTTCCCCTTTTCCAACCCATCTACCCTATAAACAATAACACATTTCTCTAAGGGTTTGATTTAGACACCCAATATTGTGGTTACCATTACTATTATTAGTGGTTTACCTCACATGCAGCATTGATTTCCATCATTGATCCTTTCTTGC
>JASDQU010223376.1:0-17644 GCA_032191745.1 Picea mariana | reverse complement strand
ATTGATCCATCTTCATCTATGCATTCTCATCAAGGACACTACATATTATATTACATAAATCATCAGTCAATCAATCCTTTGACATCAATCAATCACTTGACATCAATCAATCAAACCATTGGCATCAATGACAACATGATCCAACAGTCTCTTCATTTAAATACTATCCAATTCATCCTATTGATCACTGATAATGCATAATCACTATATATTTCTAACTCCGTAAACAAATTGACTGGATCTGTTTTTACTATAATTAGAATATTATTAATTTTCAAAAATAAATTAAGAATCCAAAATTTTAAAAACTTTAAAAATTAAACAAATAATTTATTAATATAAAAATATTATTAATATGAGTGGTGATTTCCATATTACTAAAATATAATAATAAGAAAATTCATAATAATAACTTGTCTCAATTTATTAATTAATTACATATTATTATACTAGATAAATCAATTAGCATTTAACATATTAAACCATGATATATGTTGCAATTTTTTATTGAAATTATTTATTATAATTTGTAATTTCATTTTCAATGTATAAATTAGAATTGGCCACACACACACACACACATATATATACATATTTTTATTTATTTATTTTGTACTGGGGGAATCAAAAACTCGTGCTTCTCGTACTCGCGTGACATAGGGTCAATACCCGTCTGCTACCACTATAACCCCAGGTGCTTCCACGTAGCCCACAAGAATGGAGCACAGGTAAATCGGGGTGAGAATCGACCTTGATACCTCTTTTTACATATTTCCTTCCATTTACACGACAATTGCCAATCGGTCTACACCCCTACGGGCTTAATAATATATTTATTAATATGAGATATTTCCTACTTATTGTTGGCCATCTTAATATATCTATTGAACCATTGGTTAAATTGAAACTTTAAAATTAAATTATTATTTATTATCATCATAAATTATTAACACACATTTTTTTTTAAACCATAAACTTTAAGCAATACATAATAAATTATTTCCATCATATATTATATTATGTCATAAGTTTAAGGTCTTCAAAATTATGGCAATAGATAATGGATTAATGGATTTTTCAAGGAGATAAGGAGCATATCAACATTTCATAATTTTATAGATAATGGATTAATGGATTTTTCAAGGAAATAAGGAGCATATCAACATTTCATAATTTTGGGATGATCATATATGATATTACTTCATAAGTTTAAGGTCATAGATAATGGATTAATGGATTTTTCAAGGAAATAAGGAGCTTATCAACATTTCATAATTTTGGGAATATATAATGGATCTTCCAAGGAGAGAGAAAAAAATAAAACTTTCATAATTTCAATAGACATGGATCTTCTAGGGATATAAAGAGAAAATCAACTTGTAAATAAATAACTTGATTATAAAGAAAAAAAATCCATAACAATTCAACAAAAAAATATAGAAGAAAATATTGATGGCTACCAATGAGCCAACTTCCACAGATAAATGTATTGAATGTGCATATGTAGAAGGGATTGCCATGTCATTGTGCTTCGAGGAGGGAAACCAAATTGAAAATATACACATCTATACAAATTGAAAACAAAGCTACAACTGAAAAATGCTAACAAATTGGTGGAATGTGATACATCGTATAAATTGGTATTCTCTATTTCCCACGTTGTTGTTATCCTTCAAACCAAGTATACGCCAGAGATGTTCATGTGATGAAGAAATCAGCATGATAAAACTACCTTTGAACCTTTAAAATATGTAAATTGTTAGTGGAATAAAAATAAATTAGTTCCTACTACCAAAAAGGACTAGTAAAGCAAATTTACAAAATAATTGACATAAGAGGAGTCACACAAGAATTCTTGTAAGTATCTAAGTCATACACATGATATTTAATTTTAACAATATATATTTTGGTATAACTATTAGTAAATAGGGGTTGGGGATTTTAAAATTATGTGGGAGCATATTATTTTAACCAATCATATAATGTTTTTTTATAAATTGATGAAATTTCTATAAAAGACTATTTATGAATGGATTTACAACTAGGGGACAAGAAATAAGAGGATGTGATACACTCTAAAAATAGGAGCAATTTTATAGGTTAATGAAAACACCTATTTTAAATGTTTTTTTACTAAGTAACCCCTTGATAAACATAACTTCAAAACTAGGCGAATCACACAATATAGTAAGTTTTATAGAAAAAATGGGGTAATTGTGTACCTTCCATCCAAGCAAGCTAATATTGAATTATCTACCAATGTGTTTTTAAATTGGGGAGATGTAATCTCTTATGGATAGCACTTTATTCGTTTGTATGAATCTTGAACATCGTAGGTTGTAGATGATTAGTTGTTCAATAAGCATATTTGTGTGTAAAACATCATCATCATGTTTAATATGATCCCAAGGATGACATATATGGGGTTAAATGTATATGTAATGGGGTAATTGTAAATGTAATGGGTTAAACCAAGTAAAGAGCCCATATATGCAATGAGTGAGAGTATGTACATATAGAGGTCAATATAGTCATTTTCAAATTATTTTTTGGGGAAAATTTTCAAGGATTGGGTGACACGTGGCACACTTACTATGGGTCCACATCACCTTAGGTGACATCAACATGCCACGTCTCTCCGGCCTTCAGCGCTTCAACGATATTCTCATTCACCAACATGTTGAACCTCTTGGAGTAGGACTTCGTCGGACTGCTTTACACTATCCTTTCACTAGTTGATCAAATGGTCAGGAGAGGTTCCCAATGGATTCTCCAGATCAACGACCCATGTTAACTTGCAAGGTTGACATTCGAGATTTATGGTTGTTTAAAAACTTTCTCTCCTGGATTAGGTCAACACTGAATGACCACAATGTAGATCTAATGGTCAGGAGAGATCCTGAATAACCGAAGATCTATGACTCGCGTTACTTCGCGACCGAGAAGTGGATCGGGGTTTAATAAGGGGATGAATCCCACAATAACAGGTAAAAGACTTCCAACTTTCGGTCCACTATCAAGCTACCAATTCAATAGGTCTTCTTCGATGCATTTAGTACACTGCAATGTCCATGCACCCTGATGCTCTGGAGTCCTGAATGACTTAGCTTATTTTTTAGTGTAGCGGAGGGTTCCAAGGTCCTCGTCTTATGGAAATTTGTCAAGCTCTATAGGCTACACTCCTAAATATTATATGAAATTTGGTTAAGGCCGTAGGCATGAGCTCGTGGTCACTTGGATGACTATTTTGAAGGAAGCACCCTTCGTCTATAGAGCTCAAATTCCACAACAGGAAAGGTAATTCAAGGAAATTAACAGAAATGAGATAGTCTCGTAGAGTTTATATCGACTCTATGTCCGCGGATTAGGGCCTTGAGCAATCCCTTGAGGATTTTCCCAACCAACACAGGGGCCACAGTCTTATGTCCCCAAATCTAGTTAAAGAGCCCATTGCTAGCAGTTCTCCTTTCTCTTGAAACCAACTTTTCATGAGATTACACATTTACCTTTGTTTATATACCTTTATTTCTCATGTACACAGAAAACACAGATAGCGGTTTACTTTCATTGTCCTATAGTATTACAAGGTAATTATATTCAACTCTTCAAGGCATGAGATAAACTTGTCATCCTACCAACACCCAAAATTAGGAGTTTACGGTTGAAAACAAGCATTCAATCATGAATTTCATTTCAAGTACACAGGGTATATGAAATACTTATCTATTACAAGTTGCAGCCATCCAACTGACTTTGGGTGTTCACCTTTCCACCCAACCGTAGGCTCAGAGGCATTCACTCTTAGCACTCTGGACACCCTCGTGCTAAGCCATGATATCACTAGGGAAGATTATTTGTGTTCCTCGAGTCTTATGCAAATTCTCAGGGATCCTCTCTCCGTCACAGCTTCTGTGAGGATTATTAGATACTCCCTCAACATCAAGCTCATGACCTTCTTCTCAAATGAAGGAAGGATCTCTGATCTATTAAACCAACAACAGCCAATTCCTTTGTCTTAAAAACTCCACTTGTCTAGAAGTAATAGAATTTTCCATTCTTCCCCATTGATCTCAGGGCCTCCATGAGGTTTATCATATGCCTTCCTAGTTGGATTTCCTCTATACAAGAGATTCCCTTCACATCTACATTGTCCCTCAACACCCTCTCCTTCCAACATTGGTTTCTTTCCAGCCAACACCAAGCTCGCGACCCTCTTTTGCTCCAGTCTGGGATTTGGGTCTTCTATGCTCTAGTTCATGACTCTTCCACAAGTTCCCTGATATTTATATTGCATGTGCTCGTGCATTATTTTCAACAATTATCTTCCTCAAGAACCAAATTCCTCCACTGTTTCTCCCTGTAGCGAGAACAACTTCTTATTTTAGTTATTCTTTTGAACTGGAGAGCCTCACGCACTCTCCTCTTTCTCTGGTGTTTTTCTTCTCTTAGCATGTCCAGGTCACATGCCACCATGTGGGAATGGTCTCCTTCTGATGTTTTTGTGTGTATTCTTACATGCATTTTTCCTCCCCAGGAAGGTTCTGGACCTGTCTTATTCCTTATGTCATAATGAAATCGGGTCAATCTGGGCCTGCAGGAAACTGCACTCTGTGTTACTTCACGTAGACATTTTTTTCTCTCCTCAACTAGACCCTCCATGCTTCCATTCATTGGGGTATTTGATTTTTCAACCACCAGTCCTTTCTCATAAATTGATTTTTCTTGGAACAGGGATGAGGCTCATTATTTCAGCAAAGAGAATTGGGTCATTTTGACATAATGAACCTTCTCTATATTTTCCTCACTCTTTCCACTAGTGATATCATGGCCAATACTTCAAGGCTTCACCCCCGCAGTCATTTTTTGAAAATATAAACAATAATGCATTTACGTTGTTCACATTCCATAGCATGGTAATCATAAATAATGATTAATTACAAGTTGGGGGAAACAAGGGTACCCCCTTCAAAGGAACATAGTACTCTATGTTCTTTCTTAGTAACACATGTCATGCCTTTGTCATTCAGTTGCTTCAGAAATATTAATCATATTTCTTGGTCAAGTCCTTCTAGACCCTTGGTCTTCGTCACCTGCCTTCAATAATTTTGGACAACAAGCATATTAATCACAATTTCATGCGAAAACGTCTCACTGTTGTGTAAAATTCAAGAGGAAAAATTTCATAATCTGGCACAATACTTATCTGTGCAGTTTGTGGATTTTCATCCATATGGTTGTGTTGTTATCCTGGTTCATTGGTTTTCCTTGACATACCCATTGTGTGAATGATACCAATCAATAGTTTATAACAATTATGAAAGTCTCCTCTTCCTTGCAGTCACTCACCCTCCAGGCCTAGGCTCAGGCATCCCCTTATCTGCTATACAATCCCTCCGGAGATCCATATTTCCTTTCCAAGGATTTCTCACAAAAGAAGAGTTCTAAAGACTTCATTGAGCCTCAAAATTGAGGCATCCCTCAGACTTTCTCTATTGAGGTGTCCCTCCGGCCTGTGTTACCACAACACAACATATTCTATAGTGATCATGGCTTACCTTAGGGTTCTCATGTCTCAACAGTAACCTTTTTCATGCTTTCCATCTTTGAAATTCTTCATCTATCCTCCCTATATAGATATTTTTGTCTCACTTGTATCACAGGTATACATAAATTATGAGATATTATCATCAATTCCAATTTATAATTTCTTTCAAATCCGTCACCCACATATTTCCAAATTCCACATTTTTATTTTTCAGATATGTTCCACACAAGAACTAGATTCACGATTATGGGATTTTTCTTCTCATAGCAGTCTAGATCAATAGGAAATTAGGATTCATTATGTATTACAACATTTCCATCTCCAAGACCCTTTCTTTCTACAATTTCAACATTCCTCAGCCAAACAAATTGTTAGTTTTCATGCACACTATATTTTCATTGCACGCTTGCAATGGCTCACAAACAACTTTGGAAATGTGCATACTAACAATCAAATTCATTTGCTAAAAAATAAAATACCATTCATTGTAGTTTTGCTTGGAAGGAAATTGATCTTCCTTATGGGCTTACAACACTCTCATATCCAAGACCCTTTTCTTCCTGCAATTTCAACATTCCTCAGCCAAACAAATTGTTAGTTTTCATGCACTTTATATTTTCAAAACTATGCATACTAACAGTCCAAGTCATTTTCATCTATTCAAGGGTACAAAGAAAAAGGAAATATCATTATTTATGTATGCATCCTTTCAACGTACTAAATTTTCCAAATGCAATTCAAATATCAAATGACTTTAATCAACGTGTCAATATTCATGGCCACATTCATACCCAATGCACCCTTGCATTGATTTCAAGTTTTCCACACTTTATGACAAACACTTTTCCATGGTGTGTTGGAGCTTAACCAACCTCTTCACCAAATGGATTATTCATTCTCATTCATTATTACAACAATACTGTGCTTCCTGCTACAGGTTGATCATGATCCCAAATCAACACATATGAAACTAAAATTTTCTCTTGAATGCACCCAAGCATTCTTCCTTCATTAGTAACCAGGGTGACAACACTCATGGCCACCCAAAATTTATTTTCTTTAACAACTACACAATTCAAGTGGATTATTGGAAGGTCCTCTAATGCAAGAGCATCGCTCCACCTCAGCACGTGCCAACTAATTAACATGAGTGGTGCGCATTCAAGGAGGGGAGAGGCACCACCCTCTCATTTTTTCCTTCGAGAATCTAAAGCGTGATCAAGGCATTTAATGTTGACAAGCTGGAAGAGCCAAGTTGTGCCTTCACACAAGCTGGAGATAAGATCACCATTAAGTAGTTGACGGTAGGAGGGATCTAAATCTGATTCAGATCATATTTCCATCATTGTAATCTGCCTCGGTAGTCAGGCGTTTTGAATGGTGATTAGACACCACTAGTTTAGCTTGGAGGGAAGCTCATCGAGCCCCTCTTGTAGAAATATATTTATTGTATGCCCGGTAGAGGCAGACAGAATTTGAGAAAAAAAAATCATTGTAAGCCAAGTTGGAGGGGTTGATGAGAGTCGAGACTCAGTTGCAGTCAGACTCAAACATTTGTAATTTGACATTCTTCCATTAATAGGAAAGGGATAGTTTTCCTATTTGTCAATTTCTATGTAATGAATGTATAGATGTTTTGTTGAGAGTGTCATTTGTATGCATTTGATTTGTAGATGTATGTTAGAGATCCTCTGCAGGGATAGAGATACAATTTTCTAACGGTGAGTGTGTTGGATTGAGTTTGGTTCTCTAGGCTAACAGCAAGGAGTGCATGACAGAGGGTGGAGACTCTATGAGCCGATGCAAGGAGTGCATGTCTAAACTCAGTGGAGTCATAGGAGAAGTTGTCAGGAGGGCACACCAAGATAATTCACAGACTCGGGAGGAAATTTCAAGGTGGTTGGGTACCTTGGAAGGAAAGACTGCATAGGAGGAAACACAACACAAAGTTATTGAACACTCTATAACACTCTACCAGGAGGGCATTGAGCTAGTGCAAGAGCATACCAGAGAAACACATTCTGAAGTGTTGGAATCCTTAAGAGAACCCCAATTTTGTTGAATACTCTGAGGAAGCAAGGCTTTGCAAGAGTGCATCGAAAAAATAAAGGAGATGCCTTAAGACTTCCAGATAGGACAAGGTAGAAACCTTCGAAAGGATTATTCGAGTGCAAGGAGTGTGTCAAGGGAACTATAAGTTCATATTACAATCTAAGGACGAAGAACATTAAGTTTCCATAAGGGCATGAGAAATTTCACTAAAGGACGCAGAGGAACTGGGAACCTTGAAGGTGTTCAAGCCGAGCAAAGTCGTAGAAGAGTTGCATAGAAATCTGCAAGGAGTGCAGAAGAAGTTCGATAACAACCTAAGTCTCGAGAAGGAAACTGCACTTAGTGTGCAAGGGGATCGAGGACTTTTGAAGTCTCGAAGAGAATGAAGTCGTCCATCGTCGGAGGAGACAGCTGATAAAAAATTGAGAGATCCGGGAGCGAGTGCTCTGGAAGGTTTGCCAAGAGAAAACAAAGATTTTCATGGAGTCGTGAAGAGAAGAGTTGATCCTAGTCATTGGTGTTGGGAAGAGAACATGGCAAAGAACCATAGAGTTCATAGGAAGAACCCTTCGGAAAGAAAATTCAAGGAGGAGAACACCTGAAGAGCTCAAAACGAAGTAATCCTATCCATCCATTGAGATAGGACATGTGGTGTTAGATCAACGCTTCGTTGATTTTCAATTCGGGAGAAACGGAGATAGGGGGGGTGAAAGCCACCAAAGGATGAAGTTGTGGAGCATATCATAGACGTTGGTTGTGAGAAGAATGTAGACTGTAGATCTAGTCCTGGAGAATTCGTCGATTCGGGAATCGGGAAAAAGGGAGCACAAAGCTCGCAAAATATTTGAAGCACGGAGTCGCAAAGGGAGCTGGCCCACGGTCATAATATGTAGTCACATAAAAGGAAGGGGCCCAGCAAGAAAGTATAGTGCCCATTGGCATTGATATTTGTACAACGCTAAGGAAGAGGGCCTGTGGGTTCCATAAGACCTACGCCAAGAGAGGAAGGACATGTGATAGAGTTTGTTGGGTTCCAACAAGGAGACAAAGAGTCAATCTGACTCAGGTGTTGAACGATCCTATACCGGTAGGTTGCACAACCCCAGAGGAGAGGAGAAGGGGGTGGGGTCTACACCAGAGTGGTATTAGATCTAATACAGAATTGATTTATGTAGGCAAGGGAGACAAAGTGTGATACTCTGTTGAGACTGTTGCAAGGTGTGCAGTAGATGGTAAACAACCAGGTGGAATGCAGGTGAAGCAGGATGGTTGTTGAAGGTCATAAACGTGTTCAAAGGAGAAACTACCCACAGAGAAGCAAAGAGGATATGAACAAGGAGCTCAGTGAAATCGGAGTAGAAGTGGAAAGGCTAGCATTCAAGATGCAGCAGGAGGCAAAGGTGCATTGGAGATGCAAGTGGCCTTTGAGAAGGACACCTAAGTGGTCTATCTGAAATTTGTTGGTCTGAAAGAAACAACAGGTGTTGAGGAGGTGGTTGAGATATGTTGAAAACCTCAATGGCAAGGGAAAGAGATCTGGGAGGAATCTCGTAGGTTGTCAGGTGGGCAATGTGAAGGGGTTAGTAGATCTTGTAAACTTCCAAGAGGGCATAGGAGACATCCTGAATTTCCAAGTGGGTAAGGGAGAAGAGATGAGATTATATGAGAATTCATGTCAGCAAGGGGTGTTGACATATGGAGAGGAGGCGAAAGAAATATCTCATCCATATGAAGATTCATGCGGAGTTGCAAGCTACGTGAATGAAGATGATGACAACTTGGAAACTTTCATCACAAAGGATAAGGATCAGAGGAGTGTTCTTGTCATTGGAGGAGTCGAGATATTCCTTCCAAGTAGCCAAGGAGAAGCTAGCATAGATGTTGCAGGTGAACCAGAAAGACAACGCGTTGAGACTGTCATGGAGGAGGAGGGACAAATACTCAAGTTTGTCCCAACATAAGAGGAGTGCCTAGTTTAGTTACTCACTCAGTGGGAAATGGAGTTAAATGCAATGGAGGATTGGTTGGATAGTATGTAACCAGAAGGTGGCTGCCAAGAGATATCCATGCCAAAGGAGATGTACCAGCATGAGTTGCAGCTGGAGGAAGATAGAATAGAACCAACCGAAGAACTGACAGGAGTTAGTCTGTCAGAAGAAGTAGTTGAACAACAGTTCAATGGTGAGAATGAAAAATTGAAGTCTACAAAAAAGTGGTCGGTTAGTGTCACCAAAGATAAACGTAGCATGGCAGATCAACATGATACACCCATGAAGTCACATGAAGGGTTTCAGTCGAGCAGACTGCACAAGGAAAGCTAGCCGATAAAAAAACTGGAAGAGGTGATACAGGAGATAAGGGAGATGATGTTAAGGTTAGCAGAAGAAGTTGTCAGCAAGGAGAAGATGGACAGAAAGGGACCTACACGAGCAACAGGGAAGATGTAGGAGCAACATCAACAACAAAACATGGGAGCAGGAAGACAGATCTAGGAGAAATTTTGGGATCCAAGAGGATTTCAACAAAGTTGGGAAGCTCATGAGCAAGAGCTCATGAATTTTCGTAGTTGTGGAGTATGATGCAAGAGCATCACTCCACATCAGCACACGCCAGCTAATTAACATGATTGATGTGCATTCAAGGAGGGGAGAGGCACTTCCCTCTCATTTTTGCCTTCGAGAATCTAAAGCATGATCAAGGCATTTAATGTTGACAAGACGGAAGAGCCAAGTTGTGCCTTCGCACAAGCTGGAGATAAGGTCACCATTAAGTGGTTATTGGTAGGAGGGATCTACATCTGATTTGAATTATATTTCCATCTTTGTAATCTACCTCAGTAGTCATGCATTTTGAATGGTGATTAGACACCACTAGTTTAGCTTGGAGGGAAGCTCGTCGAGCCCCTCTTGTATAAATATTTGTATTGTATGCCCGATAGAGGCGGCTGTAATTTGAGAAAAAAAATCATTGTAAGCCATGTTGGAGGGGTTGATGAGAGTCAAGACTCAGTTGCAATCCAGACTCAAACATTTGTAATTTGACAATCTACCATTAATAGGAAAGGAATAGTTTTTCTTGTTTACCAATTTCTATTTAATGGATGTATGGAAGTTTTGTTGAGAATGTCATTCATATGCATTTGAGTTGTAGATGTATGTTAGAGATCATCTACAAGGATATAGATACAATTTTCTATCGTTGAGTGTGATGGATTAAGTCTGGTTCTATAGGATAAGTGCAAGGAGTGTGCGACAAAGGGTGGAGACTCAGTGAGCCGATGCAAGGATTTCATGTTTGAACTCAGTGGAGTCAGAGGAGAAGCTGTCAGGAGGGCACACCAGGACAATTCACATATTCGAGAGAAAATTTCAAGGTGGTTGGGTACCTTTGAAGGAAAGACTGTGTAGGAAGAAACACAACGCAGAGTTGTTGAACACTCTATAACACTCTGTGAGGAGGTCATTGAGCTAGTGCGAGAGCATACCAGAGAAACACATTCTGAAGTGTTGGAATCCTTAAGAAAACCCAAGGGTTGTTGAACACTTTGAGGAAGGAAGGCTTTGCAATATTGCATCGACAAAGGAAAGGAGATGCCTTAAGACTTCCAGATAGGCTAAGGGAGAAACTGTTGAAAGGATTAGTCGAGTGCAAGGAGTGCATCAAGGGAACTGTAAGTTCATATTACAAGCTCAGGAGGAAGAACATTAAGTTTCCCAGAGGGCACAAGAAATTTCACTAAAGGACGCAAAGGAACAAGGAACCTTGAAGGTTTTCAAGACGAGAAAAGTCACAGAAGAGTTGTGTAGAACTCTGCAAGGAGTACAGAAGAAGTGAGAGAACAACCTAAGTCTTGAGAAGGAAATTGTGCTTAGTGTGCAAGGGGTTTGAGGACTTGCGAAGTCCCGAAGAGTGTGAATTCTTCCATCATCTAAAGAGACAGGTGGTAGAAGATCGAGATATCTGGGAGCGAGTGCTCCGGAAGGTTTTCCAAGAGAAAACAAAGATCTTCATGGAGTCATGAAGAGCGGAGTTGATCCTAGTCATTGGTGCTGGGAAGGGCACATGACAGAGATCCATGGACTTTGGAGGAAAAAGGGCAAGGAGGACAACACACGAAGAGATTGCAACGAAGCAATCTTGGTCGTCCATTGAGATAAGACACATGGCATTAGATCAGTGCTTCATTGATTCGTAATTCGAGAGAAACAGAGATAGCGGAGGTGAAAACACTCGAAGGATGGAGTCGTGAAGTAGATCATAGTCGTTGGATGAGAGAAGAACATAGACCATAGATCTGGTCCCGGATAATTCTTTGATTCAGAAATTGGGAAAAAGGGAGCAAACAACTCCCAAAAGCTATGAAGCACGGAGTCACGAAGGGATTTGGCCCACGGTTGTAATCTGTGGTCACATAAAAGGAAGGGGCCTATGAATAAAGGCTAGCGCCCATTAGCGTTGATATTTGTACAACGCTAAGGAAGAGGGCCTGCGGGTTCCATACGACCTGTGGCAAGGGAGGAAGGAACTGTGAAAGAGTTCTTCGGGTTCCAAAAAGGAGCCGAAGAGTCAATCTGACTCAGGTATTGAATGATCCTAGACTGAGAGGTCCCACATCCCTAAAGGAGAGGAGAAGGGGGTGGGGTCTGCACCATCCTCCTTCCTCAATGAAAAATCCATTGTCTGCCCTCTTATGCAAACATGCATTTCTTTAATGCATTCCATGCAATGTGATAACTATGAGCACCTTTATTCCCAATATCCCTAGATTGGTCATTGTACCCATGGTACTCTTTACTCATGCATTTTCTTGCTAGAATTATAACTCATTCTTGACTGGCATAGAATTCCTCTCTCTAATATTCATATTCTTCTTTCGTGAATCTTACCTTGTTGGGGTAGCAATGGCATACAATACCCACTCAAAATTATTCCCATATCAATAAGAAATTAAAATACATCATAGGGGATTCTTGCCAAATCCCTCCATACCTTTTTCCACATAATCATGAACATTTTTATACATGTTCTGGATACTAGCACCCTTTTTCTGATTTTTACCTCATCAATAGTGCTCCATGGGGCTCCCAAAGTCCCTTCAAAAATCTTTCAACAACAACCTTCTTGCATTTATCCTTTATCAGAGGTTATCTACCATTGGCAGTTGTCCTTTCCCAACAACTCCAATAATTTCTTATACATGACATATATCAAACACACACACACACACACACACACACACACACACACACACACACACACACACACACATATATATATATATTAGTCGTCATGTAAAAAAAATGCATGTATCATAGCATTTAAATCAATAAAACGTTTTTCAGATATTCCCCAACATATCTCTTTTCACTCTACCACATTACTATTTAATGTGTTAGCTAGTGCAATCACAATCCAATTTTCAGTTTTATTCTATAATCATACAACCATCAACATCCTTATTCTAAAACACTTAACTACATTAGTAAATCAATCTCTCGTACCGTAGAAATACAATAAACAACAAGGAAGGGGTCAAGGAACTCTTCCCTTGTCCAAATCATTCTACCTATACCTAGACTTTTAGTCCAACTAAGTTATTTTCCAAGGCCTCACTACCTTTACTTATCACGGCTTAACCAAGACTATTCATTCAAACGTACTTATTTATTTATTTTTCTTTTTCCAGTTGTACTTGTTTCCATAGTTGCTCTTCTAAGTCTTACAACTCTGTTAAACAATTGAGAGCTTTTAGGGTGAGAAAAGTATTCCCCCTTTTCTCCTTCTTTGCTTATGAAATCTACTCCCTATTGGGATCTTCCTGCTCTTTTCCTTGAGAAGCCTTGGTTAGGCTCACCCTAACCTTTTGGATACGCTAGCATGCTCCAATAGAAAACATTTCTTTTGTTCATAATGAATCATGAACATGTGCATTCTGCACATTTCCATTTAGTTATCATAAGGTTAACATTCATTTGTTATCCTTCCATTCATGCATTATATTTTGAAATGTAATCTAGGATTCTTAGGTATATATGTATATAGGATTTCATCCCACTGCTCATTTCTCAGCAGTCATTAGGGTTGTGACTATGTTCTCCTGACATGTTCTTTACACAATTCCTTCACAGGGAACTCCTTCATCATGCAACTTCCTTATTGCATATCCATCGCTATCTTTTATGGCCTCAACCTTGATTTGGCTTCATTTTTACCATTTATTTGTTTACCAAATATTCCATAAGGAATATAAACATGCATTCATATGATGTATTCCAAATACACATTAAAACCATGTCCTTTATGTTATCATCTTGCTTTTAGACTGTGCTTCCATGCATTTAATCACATGCTTTAGCATGTTGTGTGTGTTCCCACCATAGGCACCCTTTACAGTTTCATTTCCATATCAATTGAAAATTATTTAGTTCATGATTGTTAACACTCATTTACATGTGGTCCTCAAAATCATATCCATGTTATCTTTTATCATGACAACAGAGAATCCTTGCTCATTTACTCTTTCATCTATTTATACTATCTTTTCCTGAGGGAATGGAACACATTCCCCTCAAGATATTATTCAAAACAAAACTTTCATGACTCGTCAGAATAGAGTCAACCATGCATCCATGTTATTCATTGAACCTTGGCAAGTGAAATTATTTCATTAAATTTCACTCATTTAGGAAGTCACATCGTGCCTTTAGTATACATATACTCTTACATCATACATGTGCATCACTTGCACCTTTAATATCATTCATTTGTATCTATTTGGTCTTAAGATCAGTCTTCATATCAAGAAACCTCACAATGCATTAAATCCATGCACTCAAGCATATACTATCATAGCCAAACATTCATCATGCAATCTCATTTCTTGCACCTTTTCCATGTCAATCATACACATGGACATATCAGACTTCCATATCCTCCTCCAAAGGATCTTGTTGCCATTCTTATGACAAGTCTCATAGAGATATTCAACATTGAGCTTCCCTCTCTGTTGAGAGCTTGTAGTCATTCACATCATATCCACATGGCAAGTTTAACAGACATAATCATAACTATGTCCCCTTTTCCATACGAAACAATACAACTTATCAAGCTTATTTTTCATGCCTCAAACCATTTTTTGTTAATAGACATTTTTATCAAGGGAATCATTTTCTAGATTCCTTCTCACTACTACTTGAGCATATCAAGCCATACCTTATATGGATACCATCCACCTATGGATGTCAACCTGAACCATTGGTCATCTAGAAGTTCCCCAACACTTCCTTTACCACATTCAGGATCAACATTTCATTAACCATTTTACCTCATTTATAATGAATTTTAATGTCTAATAACATTTGGACTATTTTCTTAAATCCAAAATAAAATTTCGAAGTATGTTACTTACTAAATATTTTAATACAGAACTCCAGAGCATCTTTAGATCATAATTAGTCTTAGGTAGAAAGTCCATCTCCTTCTTTTTTTAATTTTTGTAGAGGTTCTAGTTTTTTTTGTCTATCCTCATCAAAAAACAGAAGATAGGTTGTACTTGTAGATCAGCCCCAACCATTACACCCATAATTATTCCTTCTATTCAACAATAGCCAAGGATGGAATTCACTCTCCTCCTCCCACAGGAATTCTGGAAGATTAGTTTTCTATCCACCAAGCAAGGGAGTTTGTTGTGATTTCTCACTCAATCACCCATATTTCTGCAACTCCATTTATCATCTTGATTAGAAAAATGCTACCCAACAATTACTATACCCAGAAAAAAATTTGTTTCTCATTTCCCTTCAGAACCAGAGAGTTGCACATGTTCTCCCTCTTCAGAAAATGGTCATCAGACCCATTCCTCTTGCTTTCTCAACATCGTCAGCATTTTACTTATGCTTCTACAGTTAGATCATCATTAACCATATGATCCATGACATCACCATATTTTGCATCCAATGGTAGACTATAGTAAGTATATATGCATGTTATATGCATGCTCTATCTTTGTGATATGCATTTCAGCATATCTTTGTGCACCAAGCATTGTACCCATGTTTGTAGTGCAAACGGGTTCCACTTAATTACCTTTTTCATTTTCAAGCATAGACCTACCCTTAGTTAATAGGGATTTACACTTCTTTATCACAACCACGCGATTTTGAACTTGCTCATGTCATTCCACTTCTTCCATGAGGTGCATTCTCAGTTCACATGACTTCTTTTATTTTACAAGGAGGGATTACCCTAGTAGGAAGTTTTTCAGTTATGACAGGTCAAGTAGGTTGATATCACCTAATTCCATAAGGCCTCTAGACATGGAGGATTTTTCTCCCAATGCCAAATCCTTCATTAATCAACACTTTTAATTAACAGAGGCTTCATTAAGCCCACTTTTAGGCAACTCCTGCCACCTATTCTTTCTATTTTCCTTCTAGACTTAAGTATTCCTTAAAACAAGTTTATGCCATTTTCATCCAAGTTTTATTACTAATGCCCCTCGACATAATCCCACTTTTGTAGGATTGGATATCGTTTCACAAAATAAATGATAGGCTTCTTCTGCCATTGTCTAGCATGATTCAATCTCGTTGGGTAAAATCCAAACTGAATTTTAATATGCATCCTTCTCCTCAAGGAACTTATGGAGATAATTTCCATACGACAATAATACTCTCAACAGACCCATATTAGCCTTGGTAAACTAGTCTTATGAATGTTCTCCAGCCCATCCAGACCCGTGTTTGAATCATGATCTACTAGATAGGGTAGGGTAGGGTTCCCTTTCCCTTAAAGTTTTCTAAGAAATAAAAATCACTTGACTCTTTTGTGAGCTCAAGCAGGCCAAGTGTTGTTTCCCGCTCTGATACCACTTTGTAACACATCTAACCCTTTAGGTATCCTTTTAAGGGATGGGGCATAAAAATTTCACTTTTCTCAATCATCTCGAATCCCTGAAACTAGGATTACATCGCCTTGATTCAAAAGAACCATCGATTTTCTCAATCATCTCAATTCGACGATGGGTCTTTCATCTCCATGTGGCACCCACATGGTTCCCTATTACCTGGCATGCCACCTCTTCATAGCATACAAATACTCGGTCAACCAGAGGTTGACGCTTGTCTATCTCTTATTGGCCTATTAATTTAATTAAATATATCAAAGGATCACTTAGGATTATTAAGTTCGATAAAATCCTAAGTCTCTGGACTTCGGCGAGGTTCCTCATCGTGTTGTTATGAACATACCCCCAAAAATCCTGAATGTCAAAGATGCAGGAAGGTAGGTAGGTTACTGTTTATTATAACATTGGAGTACGAGAAGGTAGGTTCGAGCCTTTGGCCCTTTTAACTTGTTCCTTCTATCACCCCAAACATCCGGAGTCCCAAATATCCAAACTCATGGAGAGTTCGCACTTACATGTGAATGCACATTAAATACTAGAATAGGGATAGGTAGGTCTAGGCCTTCATCCATATTAGAACAAGCGTTCCATCACTCAAGACACTCTGGATTCCTGAAGTTCTGAACTCTCGTCAACCATTAGATCAAGCGGCCACGATCCAGGAGGAAAAAATTTGGCAAAAGACAAGGGTGACACTTGGCCCAATAAACTGGTGACATGTGTCAAGGTCCATTTGACACATAAGGTTTGTGAAATTCATGAATCGGGGTGACACCTGGCACACCTACTATGGGTCCACGTCACCTTAGGTGACGTCAGTGTTAGGACCACACTATGCACCTTTTTGCCTACACTTTTTGCCATTATTATACCCTTCATCACTAGTATTTAGACTCACAATATCACCTCACCTGATCATTCATGGGTATACAACGTCCTTTCTCATTATTATATGCTTAATCTGTTTTGCATAATACTTTACATTACTTTTGGACTTAACCATTGATTAGAAGTGCATAAGTGTCTATATCTGCAGAATAGTATTCAAGACCGATGCTGAAACACAAGAACTGTCCAAAGTCATTGTTGAACTGATGCTGAAACAACTGCTACACAGCCCGAGGACACATATGCTGAAACAC
>JASDQU010223373.1:0-15101 GCA_032191745.1 Picea mariana | reverse complement strand
CAGTTACATTATTTCAACAATTTTTTCATTTATTTTAATGATAACCTTATATTAATTGTTCATAATTAAATTTATAATAGTTATACTTATAAAAATTATTATTATTTGCCCATAGGGGTGTAGACCCATTGACAAGTGCCATGTAAATGGAAGG
Organism: Picea mariana; assembly: GCA_032191745.1. Taxonomy (NCBI): domain Eukaryota; kingdom Viridiplantae; phylum Streptophyta; class Pinopsida; order Pinales; family Pinaceae; genus Picea; species Picea mariana. Next base: position 14,947 of record JASDQU010223373.1, on the reverse strand, counting down.
AAATATGTAAAGGAGGTCTCAAGTTCGATTCTCACCCTGATTTACTTGTGCTCCATGCTTGCGGGTTGTGTGGCGCACTTGGGGTTATAGAGGTAGCGATGGGTATCGACCCCGTGTCACGCGAGTATGAGAACCGCGAGTTGCCGATTCCCCCAGTATAAAATGAAAAAAAAAATTACTATTTAAAAATTACAATTAATTAAAATTATTTAAATAAATTTAAATCATTAAATAAGAATACAAAATCATTAATAATGATGAATTTTAATATACACAATTTGTTTTAAATGACTTTATGAATTTTTGTTTTACCATCAACTTTATGAATATCCTCATAAGAAAATGGAAGTATTAGATTTGGTCAGTGAAGAAAATAATTAATTTGTAAAGGTTAAAAGAATATTAAATTAAATTGATTTTATATTAATATTTAAAAATATAAAATATTAATAAAACTCAATAAATAAAATAAACAAAAGTCCATGTGTAGATGTTACAGGATTTGGTCCCTATCCTTGATGTAATGGTTGTATCTAACATGGGTGTGGATGTATCAATATATTCACAATAAATGAAAGGATTTTATTATTGCATTAACATGCATTATAATGTTTTAGTGATTTTGTTATCACTTGCCACTTCTTCTTTTTGTAAGTATAATATTTTTCCCTGAGTTATATGATGGGTTCCTTGTTTTTTTAGGATACAAATCTTTGTTTTCCATGGAAAAAACTTGGTTGGTAAAAGTTGGATTGTTACTTTAACAATGAAAACCTAATACATAATAAAAATTTCCTTAATTGTGACTAGGCTCTAGAAAATACTCTTTTAGAATTTCCATTTCCTTCCTATATTGACACTTATTTCAAGGAGAATGTAAAAATTATGATTAGTATAAGTTTATATGTTTAGGAAACTAAAAGACGAAGTGGCATATGTGAAGGCCATGATAGTTGCACTAGTTAAAGTTGGGAATGCATCCATGTTGGTAATGCAAACACCACATGTGTGATTCCACAACTCATAGATGTTGCAAGAAGATATTTTGTTGGAATTTTCCTTAGAAGTTCCATCAAAGGAAGTATATATTTATTTAATTTTTATTTTTCAAACAATAAAAATTTAAGGTTTGATTTTTTAATATCATCGTTGTTTTTAAATAAAAAATACTTTAAAATGTATCTTTACTATTGTATTATATGAATACATCTTCAACTTTGTGATATCTCAATGAATGCTTAGTAATTCAAAAGTTAACATAAACATATGTAATATAATACAACATAAATTTGATATAATAAACAATAAATATGACAATAAAAATATATCAAAACCACAATTTATGATTGTACTATTTAATGTATTTCAATATGATGATTGTAAATGGTTGTCAACTTTTCATATCCAACATTATAAAATAAAGAAAAATAATAATTGGCCAATTATAGATACCCATGATAAAAATGACACATCCACGATATAAATGTTGAAACAAAACATTTACACACAACTCTTCATTGCCATCACCATGATTTTCTTCCTTTCTTGGCATTATAACATTGTTGCTCTCAAAAAGATGTTTTGATCTTAGGTCATGTCTCAGTACGAACCACCAATCGTCATCCAACACATCTAGGTAAAAAAAAAATTGGTTGCATTGTTTTGGTAAAATATAAGGATCCTTGGTTTCAACCCACATTTTTTTAGAGTTAATACATATTATCCCACTATCATGATATTCCTTTACATTTCTTCGGTCAAAGGTATCCCACCACTTGCAACTAAAAATAACACATTGAAAAGATGAGAAGTCCACTTGGATGATCTATTTTATCTTTCCAATGTAACCTAACTTCCCCTCTATTAGATTTTGATCACAGTGGTTAGCACGACTAGATCGGTCAAACTCGACCTCCACTCCACAATCTTGTGTAATGTGTCCATCATCTACATCCTTAGTGAAAAAATGATTTCCATGTCCCCACATAGATGGGAACAAATGCACCTGTAAAAATGAGAACAAAGGACAGTGTAATATGTCTAATAGCCTGAGCATTAATAAAAACATAATACGTATTACAATTCAAATGTGTAATATTATGAATTGAACATGATAGCCAGAGAGGTTATTACAAATTTGTTGCACCTGATCCCTCTGTTTAATGCATCCATCTCTTGTCCACATGGGTAATGACCAAACACGGCATATTTCATTGTAATCTGGTCAGCCACCCAACTCTTGGGACAGATCTTTGGCATGTTTTATTTTAAATGACCATCCTGATAAGGCATGATTCTACCATTCAACCATCTGAATTTTTTCTTGTCACTGTTCCATTTCCTTTTTTTCTCTTCATACAACACGATCCATGGTTGCATTGCCTCCACATTGTAAAGAACGAATTTATTGATGGCATCAATTTCTAAATTACTTGATGTATACAAGAATTCAAAATGAATAGTATGCGATCAAATATATATTATCAACTTCAATGTAAATAGTTTCTCTGTACAAATTTGACAAAATACAAGTGACTTACTTTTATCATGCACCTTTTCCATTCATTTGGTGTATCTACCCTTCCCTTTTTTCCTCATCCCATTGGTCATCCCAAACCATTTCCCCTAGTGTGTCATCAATTTTCTTGATATACTCATTGGCATAATAGAATGACTCGTATACTATGTACCCCTCCACCATAGAGCCCTTTGTTTTTTCCCTTTATCGAACAAACCTCTTCAATTTTTTCCTATACCTCTCTTAGAAGAACATCCAACCACATGAGATCACCCCAACTAATTCAACCTCATTAGGTAGGTGAATTAGAAGATGGAATTTCAAGTCCATAAAACTTGTGGGCAGTTTCTTCTCAAACATACAAACAATATCAACTATCTCTTGATGCCATTGTAGAATGTTGGCCATATGAATCTCCTTTGATGTGATCCAACATACAAATGTAGATAATTTTGATATGGCACTTCACGAGTCCTGGGGAAAGTCATGGCTCACACAACCACACATGAGAAAAGGATAATGACACTAGAAAATATACACACACATCATTAATTGTCATAAAATTGTGAGTGCACGGTATATTTTTACTGACACTATAGAAGAAGAATCATGTATTCAACATACATACCCTTAGAAGGTTCATATGGTCATGTGATTTCAACCTCAACAAATTCCCTTCTACAGTGAAGAAACATCATAGAGTTGACCCATATAAATAAGGTGCCTTCACACCCAATATAAAATCGTTCGCCATAGAAAGATTATCTTCCTTCAAAATCTATGAGACATCACCTTCTTTAAAATACCAAGAGGGACTAGCCTCTCTTCTACTTTCTTTTCTTGGCCAATGTCACTTTTTAGTATTCGAAGAAAAAAGATCTCTCCTAACAACCAATGTGTCACTTTTATTTGATGATATGTTCCTTCGCAAAGAATGTAACGACCCCAATCGTTACGACTACAAGAGAAGCAAAAAGTGCAATTTTTTTTTTGGTTTTGGGCAGGAAGGAAACGACAACAACTGTTGAACCACACAACCTGACGACGAACACACGTACGTAGATCGGGCAACAAACGATAGTGACTCAATGCACTAGCACAATGTGCAACTGGGTGAAACATGTGTAAATCCAAAAGAAGGAAACGACTACCCGCCCAACACAAACACGACAACGCCTACAAGGTAAGGACAACATCCAAAATCCCAACACAACGGCCTCGATGACCAGTACTATAACCTTTATGGCGCGCAAAACCAATGCATGAAGGTGTTACAACCCAAGCACCAACAACAACTACAACGAACAAATGCCCACAACGGGAAGCACAAACTCCGGCCAAGTTATCATTCGCCCGTATCCATTAGGGCATGCAATGATCCCCTCATCAAGAATCATGTCGTCGCCAGGTGATAGGCATGACAACAAGTGTGGTGCAACAACATAACTAGACCCTCAACACAAGCTGAATTTGACGTGCTAGGAGATCAAATCAATTATCTAAACTCCTGACGACTAACCCTAGCCCCCAATCGACAATTCAACAAGACGACTATGACGTTTATACAACACAAAAGTTCCTTGCGCAAAAAAATCAAGTTGTACACATTAAATAATTATTATCAAAACAATCGGTTCATTGTAGCTAATTACCAATTTTAATATCAGACAAGTATTTACCTAAGGAGGAATTCCCTATCTTTTAAACTGACACAAAAATGAAACCTGTCTTTTAATACTATGTAAAATATGTCCTTTAAATCTGAATTCGCCACCTTTAAACTGAAACAAAAATAAGTATTTTCCTAAGGGTGAATTCGCTATTAGTACTTATTAAATTTGCGGTCATGCATTATGTAAAATCGTTGTCATTAAATATTAATTTTTCTTTACATTCAATGTATATATATATATTATACTTCGTTGTACATATAATAATAATAACTACCACTATAAAAATGCTTTCAAATAAGAAAACAATGAACAAGCTGTCATAAAAACATGTTGTCATTCATCCACATCAACCAATGCTAAAAAATAGTCATATCATCATTGATACATGCAGGATTAGGCTATCTTACTAGTATGTATACATGCTAAAACAGTCATACTACATGCTAAGACTAGCCTTATAAATTCAGAAAAACAAACAATGTTTCCATATAAAGAAAAACCCAACATATATGTTCTAAGGAACGAACCAATGAGTTCAAAGTCACATGAAGATGATATTTATAGAGAATAAAGAGTGTTGCTTATAAAGAATAGTTCAAATCAATATAAATATAAGACAACGCATGAGATAAAATGTACAATTACGAAATTGAAAACTGATATATACCTATACAAAAAAAAACATGTCTCAAGAGTAGAACAAGTCCTTACTGTCAATATCCAGTCTATACTCATCGCTTATTCCATAGTACAAATTCGTTGTACATTAACAACTATAAACTGATTATAAATTAACATTTATAAATTGACTATAAATTTTTTGTCTATACACGTTGTCTTATAATCGCTATGTTAAAAAGATCGTTGTAATAAAAGCTAGTTGTATTAAGAGGATAGTTGTACTAAAGGATCGTTGCAGTAAAATTTGTTGCAGTATACTTAGCTTTCATCTAATTCCCTGTATAATAAAGGAATGGATCATAATTATCGTCGTCAATCAATCAATAATACCAAAGGGAGATCGTTTTCATGCACAACACACCAAGCAATAATACACCCAACCAAATACACAATCAACCGCAGTTGTTACACAGTCACAACCATATCATTTTCATTCAAAAAATCGTTGCCACACATAATTAAGTTGTCATAGCTACACAACATACAATTAGTTGTCTAAAAAAATACTTCTAAGGTGGGATTGAATCTCTAAGGAGAACATATCACTGCCCGGCAGACTCATGGTGAAAAAAACAAAAACACATGGCAAGGTGAAATTAAAAGCTAAGAGAACGCCCAAAAATAAAATCGTGGTTAAAGAATGATCGCTATCCTAAAACGGAATCGTTGTCTAGCTACCTTTAAGGAATTTAAAACTCCAAAAACAATACATCTCTGCCAGGAAATTTCGCTGTGAATTTTCATTGAAAAAGAGAAACTAAAACTCCATAAAAATTGCATCTCCTTAAATTCGTTGTGTAGAGAAATTACCAATATTCGGTTTTTCTGGGTAGACTCGTTGTACATAGATTTACTGTATTAAAACTCTATAAAAAATTATATTTATTTAGTTTCTCTGTGTATAAAACTGACATCTATGTAGATTCATTGACCTTCGATACAAAACGCTATGTAAAGACTTGGGGGAAAACAGTTCAATCTGTGTAAGACGAATGCAACGAATGCAACCGCTATGTAATAAATTGAGTAAAGAGTTGGGTAAAACCGAAAGCAAACTCTACAGAAAAACGAATGCAACGCTATGTGTTGAAAATGTGGTGAGAGTAATTAAAACGCAGTACATGTGCATGTAAAACGTAGAGTAAAATGGGACATGTATAAATGTTGATTCGTTGAGGGTACAGGTAAAAGGCAGAGCAAATGAATGTATTAAAATGTAGTCCAGAATGGTAAAACACAGAGTAAATTCATCGTCAATACATATATTAAAATCGCAGTAAAATTCACACTCAATATAAAACAAACTCATGTAAGTTCCTAGTCCATGAAACAGGTAAAATCACAGTCAAGACATTAACATATTAAAACACTGAGGTTTACCGATCAAGGCGTTGGGATTCATCAATCAAAACATAGAGTTTTACCAAACAAAACGCAGAAGAAATCAATCACAAGGAAGCACAATACCAATCGTTCAGCCATGAATCAATCAACGTAGAAAGAAGTAAGGTCGATGGCTGGGAAAACGTTATCCTTCGCTCATCATCCATGCACAGAAAAGCAGGGCATTAGAATCTATAGGTCTATTAACACCGAAGTGACGACTGTCGATTTGGCTCCTGGCCGACTGCTCAGGCATGGACTAATGATCTAGGGATAAGGACGGAAGATAAAGCACAAACTCAACACAAAAATCAATAAAACAAAACAAAACGTTCATAGCAATCAGGGATCAGGTTCCAAGGAAATCAATTCAAAGAAGCGAGCGTAAAGCTATGATGAATTTAAGTTCTCGATTAAAAACACAGAGTAAAACACATTTCCTTACACAATAGAAGTACAGTAATGAAAGCGCAAGAAAAATAATAATCTAGCCTTCAAATAAACGCATGTGTACCGTAGCCCAAGGTGACAACTCTGATTCGTTGTCCTGCACGTGCTCCGTCCAGCTTCCGCTTTTCGATCGATGTGACTTCACCAGTACCTCCCAGCCAACACTAGGGGTACTCTTCTTCCCCCTGAGACCCCTAAGCCACAAAGGGGCCATGCACACTAAACAAAAGAACAACTAGCACCCAGCTCGCCTCGAAAGGTCGAGCTACCACTCGTTACCCGAGCTGGGTATCCCAACACCCACAAGATAAGTCAATCAAGACAAAAATTTTGCAACATAACGTTACGCATAAAATATGAGATCCATACTCCTCCTCCTCCATCCTTTTTATAGAGTTTCTAAGTGATTTATTTCCCAAATTCCCATTTAATTTAATTTTCATTAATTTAATTCAGAAAAACCTCCCCCGTACACATGTCACCCATCCCCCTAGTTGCACCAGAAATTAATTTCATTAATTATTTAATTATTCCTATTTCTCTCACCCACCAAAAAGCATTCCTAAAATTGCTCCTTGGTGTCCCAAAATTCCCTTACACATCTTAAATGACTTACGCCTTTACTAAATTCCTAGTTGAGTTCATAAATAGAAATTTCTTAAAAGGAAGATTCATTACTATGTCAGACATTCATCTTTTTCATTACCTTTCCCTTTTCTTCATGTTTCCACTTTTTCACTTAGTTTCCTATTTATTTAAGTTTCCCTCTTTCCCTTAGTTTCCTATTTATTTAAGTTTCCCTCTTTTCCCTTTTTAACTAAAACTCAAATTAGCAAGTGTAGAAAATCACCCTTTACCCCTTTTTCTTTTTAATTAATAAATTTTAATTAGCATATGTAGAAAAAAATGATCAATTCCCTTTTAAAATTTTAATCCCCCAATAAAATTTGATTTTAATAAATTAATTGAATTTCTTATCCCCTTCTCGTCACTTGTTTAATTATGATTATTATTTTTGACCAAAAGTGTCACTTAGACCTAGATTTTAATTTCACTAGGCTGGGCGACAATTATATTAGGGAAAAAGTTTTTAAATCTTACTTGTCACATCATTCATTCTAAGGTCGTCTAGGTTTATTCACTACCAGTTAAAAATGCGATGTGCCCTTCAGGACGCACTGGGTGCTCCAAGGGTGCCACTCGCCTCTTCCTATTTTCCTTGCGCGACATGCCCTTCGGGATGCACTACGTGCTCCAAGGGTGCCACTCGCCTCTTTATGTTTTCCTTGCGCGACGTGCTCTTCAGGATGCACTACGTGCTCCAAGGGTGCCACTCGCCTCTTTTTGTTTTCCTTGTACGATGTGCCCTTTAGGACGCACTACGTGCTCCAAGGGTGCCACTCGCCTCTTGACTGACTTGGTAGAAATAAAAAACCCTTGGAGTCAACACTTTTCTAGGTGATCTTGTGGGAGACTAAGGGCCTATAAGGAATAAGGCCCCTGCCTTATTTCACACCCCTTAGAATCATCGTGAGCAATTGTCACAGTCTACCCTCACGGCATCGTGGGTCTTCTCGAACTAGGTATTCGTTAACCTACAATCCGAGCCACGGTGGGAGTGCTAGTAGGCTGTGGTAGGGCTATTGTCCACACCTCTCCCTCAAAGTCTCTGGTTGTCGTGCATGACCCCTCTACTCCACATGTGAGTCTAGTCAGCAAGCTATCGTCAGCCTGCATCATCAACAAATCATGTCAGCAACAAAAATAAATCATCATAACATCTAATCAGATGTACATATGTTATATCAACAACAATCAAACCCCGATAGTCCACTCCCTGACTCGATCCGAAGTCCAAGGGGTTTCATGGATTTCTTTGCATCCTCAAGGTCCACAATCCTGCACACTCAGGAGAACCTAGTCAATAGCACCTGTCTAGGTCAACACACAAAGTAACATATCATCATATCCATAATGCCTCATAATCATAATCAAACCACCAATAGTATAATAATCTGAATCACTTGCAAGCAAGTGCCCTCAAAGAGTAATTTTTCTCAGTGCACGCAAGAGCGAGATGTTACATACACCCCCTCTTGGTCTAAACTTTGTCTCGAAGTTTCACAGTATATAAGTGCTGAAATAATGTGTATCACAATATCACAAGTCTATCTATCAAACAAAAATGGAAACTATTGGCGCATATCATATGCGTCCTCCCAGGTCACCGAGTGCGAACTATAGTTGTCCCATTGGACCTTGACCTGATCTATTGTTCGACGCCATAGTTGTTGAATGCAATGATCCAGGATGCGGATCGGCTCAGCCATGAGCACACCCTCATCTGATACCTGCAAGGAACTCATGTCAATAACATGTGTAGGATCACTAATATAATGTCTCAAAATAAATACGTGAAAAACATCGTGCATACGCATCAAAGAATAAGGCAAGTCTGGTCGATAAACCACGGGCCTCTTACTTTCCACAATCTCGAAATGTCCCATGAACCTAGGAGAGATATTAGCACCCTTTCCAAAATTGATCGAACTCTTATGCAATTTTACCCGCAAGAAGACTCCATCGCCGAATTCGTAACTATGGTCGACACGGTGCACATCGGTATAACTCTTTTTCCGATCTTGTGCTTCTTTGATCCTTCGTCTTAATGTTTTCATTTGATCTTACATTTCTTGGATCACTTTTGGTCCCACCAAGACACTATCCTCAAGCCAATCCCAACTCAAAGGCGTCCGACACGGTCCCCCGTAAAGAAACTTGAAAGGCTCCATCTTAATGGTGCTTTGGTAACTGTTGTTATATGCGAATTCTACCAGTGGAATGAATTCCTCCCAACGCTTATGTTGGTCCATCACGTACATACACAACATGTCCTCCAAGATTTGGTTTGTTCGTTCGGTCTACCTGTTTTTCTTCGAGTGATACGCAGTACTAAAGTTAAGTTGGGTTCCCAAGGCCTCTTGGAAATTAGTCCAAAATCATCCACTAAAAAACAATCCTCGATCAGATATAATCCTCTTAGGCATGCCATGTAGCCTCACAATCTCACTGATGAAAACTCTAGCTATCTCAGGTGCCTGATATGTCGTACGCACATGAATAAAATGAGCACTCTTCGTCAAAGTGTCGACTACCTCAAAAATCGAGTCGTGTCTCCTTGCCGTCAATGGCAAACCAACAATGAAATTCATCGAAATGACTTCCCATTTAGATTTCGAAATAACGTGTGGATGTATTAATCCGGTTGGATGTCTATGTTCATCCTTCCCCTACTGAAATTATAAACATCTGGCCACGTAGTTGATTATGTATGCCTTCATTCCTTTCCAGAAGAATAAGGATTTAAGGTCTTCCCTCATCTTCGTGACTCCCGGGTGAACCATGTACACTTCTTTGTGAGCCTCGCTTAGGATCAATCTCCTCAACTCATCGTTCAGTGGTACGTAAATTTGATTGTTAAATCTCAATAATCCATCGTCGTCCAATATAAATCCTGCAAATCTTGATACCATCATTGTGTTTTGTCTGATAAAAGCCTTGACCTCTTTGTACCAGTCATAATCGCCTTGTAAAGTTAGAATCTTTTCATGTAGATTCGTTTGAAGAGGCAACACCGAAAATATGCATGGTCTCTGAATCAATTCATCTGCCACTCGGTTCACTGTTCATTTTATGTAAGTGATCTCAAAATCGTACTCAATAAGCAATTCTGACCAATGTCGTTGCCACGTGTTCAGGTATCTTTGCGTAAAGATGTGATGTAGTCCACAGTGGTTCGTTTTTAGTTCAAATTTTCATCCAATAAGGTAGTGTCTCCAAACCTTCAAGGCATATACAATGGCTAACAACTCCAAATCGTGTCTCTCATAGTTCTCCTCATGCCTTCTCAACTTCCTTGAGGTGTAAGCGATCACTTGATTGTCTTGCATCAAGACCCCGCCTAAGCCTTCCTTGGATGCGTTAGTGCATACCAAGAAGTCTGCATCCATGTCAGGGACCTTTAGTATCGGTGTTGTTGTCAACAACTCCTTGAGCCTCCGAAAGGATTCCACACATTTATCGGTCCAAACAAACTTCTTGTTCTTCTTCTGCAATTCCGTGATCCGGTTTTGCTATCTTCGAAAATCCCTCAACGAACCATCGATAGTATCCTACTAAACCCATGAAGCTATGAACTTCTCGGACATTCGTCGACATAGGCCATTCCATAATAGCCTCGAACTTTGTTGGATCCATGACGATACCTTCACCGGAGATGACATGCCCTAAGTAGTGAATCTTCGATTGATAAAACTAGCATTAGACAATTTCCCATACAATTTGTTCTCTCGCAGACACTGTAGTACCAAGTGAAAGTGCTCGTCATGCTCCTCCATTGTCCAAGAGTAAATCAAAGTATCTTCTATGAATGCTTGGGTGAACTTGTCCAAGTATTCGCAGAACACCCCATTCAACAAACTCATAAATACCCCAGGGGCGTTTGTCAGTCCAAAAGGTAAAACAGTAAACTCATAATGCCCAACCTTGTCATAAGGGAGGTATTAGGGACGTCATCCTCCTTGATCCATAACTGGTGATACCCTGATCGCAAGTCGATCTTTGAAAACACTGTTGCACCCTTCATCTGATCAAACATATCATCAATATTTGGCAATGGATATTGATTCTTGATCGTTGCCTTGTTCAATTGACGGTAGTCAATGCAGAGTCTCCACGACCCATCCTTCTTTCGTATGAAAATAACAGACGCACCCCACAGTGACACACTTGGACGTACAAGTCCCAGGTCCAGCAACTCCTTCAGTTGCATTCTCAACTCCTACAACTCCGGGGCCGACATCCGATAAGGCGTTCTTGCTATCGGTTCAATCCTCAGTTTTAGGTCTATGGTAAATTCCAATTCCCTCTCTGGAGGCATCTCAGGTAACTCCTCTGAGAAGACGTCCGCAAGCTCTCTCACCACAAGAAGGTGTTCTATACCTTCCGCTACTCCCTTCTCGTTTAATGAAAGGATCACATAAAGCTTACATCCCTTACGCATGCTCTTCCATAGCTGCAAGGAAGAGATGAACCTCATGGAACTCCCTGGTTTCGACCTACAATCACGTGTCTTTGTCCCTCATCATTGACCAAGCTCAACCGTTTCGTCTTACAGTTGAGTATCACCTCATGCGATTCCAACCAATCCATACCAATCACGACGTCATAAGATCTCAAGATCGTGACGTACAGGTTGGCCCTGGTGATAAACTCTCCAAGGTTAAGGGTACAAACCGTAACCTTCCCTGTAACAACCCTAGTAGAATATATACTTAGGGATTATTAAGTAAAAGATTTATTAGGTAATTAATTTTTCCTAACATGTTAATAACTAAACAAAGATTCGTCTAATGATATTAATTAAGTATTTATTAATTAATTAAAGGTTATAATTTTGATTAATTAATTAATTAATTAACTACCTATTACATTCAATAACATGGGTATTAAATTTAAAAAGATTAATAAGTTATATTGTTTAAATTAAAAAGGTTACGTATACGGAAGGGATAAGGGGCATTAATAAATGGATAGGGAACATTAAATAATTGGATAAGGTGCATTAACTATGTGTAGGTAAGGAAGTAAATGGGGTGAAAGGGTGGTGAAGGAGGGATATGAGGGGAGGAGGTTTATGGAGGCCGGGAGGATCATTCTATGGGAAATTTTATTTTTGGGGGCTCTCTTGGATTTGCGGAGAGGAGAGTTGAGTTTTGTGGTCAGGAGGATTAGTACAGGGGGCACCGGTTTGCTGGGGGTTTTGGGCACGGGGGCCAGGATATCCATTTAGTATCCTGGAGCTAGGTAGTTGTCCTAGTTGGCAGGGTGGAAACTCAGTTTTGGACAGAGTTGGTCCGTGGATTCAAGCTGAGCAAGGCAGCAGTAGGAAGGTCAACAAGACAAGCGGAAAACGGAGGGTTAGCATCAGACCCAGGTATTTTAATTTACGTATTTGTTTTATGAAATTTAAGGAATATGATGTGTTATGAGGCTGTTTGTAAACTAATATGTCTAGCTCAATAAATTTATATGTTCTGGTGATTAATCTATTTGTGCAATTGAAATGATTTATATCAAATTTTTATTTCAAGTCACTACAAATGGTATCAGAGCCCTGGTTCAAAATCTGGAACCAAGGGCCTACCCACCTACTTAGAATCAACCCAGAAATAAATCAGAAAACCCTAGAAACTGTTGCAAGTTTGAAGGAGGCGTGTTCACCTTCAGACCTGTAAGAAGCCTAGCCTGCAAAAGTAAAGAGTGATATTTTTATATATTCAACCGCTAAAAAAAAATAGGAATAGAGTAAAAATATAAATATATAAATAGATATAAAAAAAATAGAAAGCTACATATATATTACTTACACCCACCCTTACTATGGTAGATGCCAAGGCAACCTGAAAATAAGTTTCCTAAAAGATCAAATTGAGCAACATAAGTTGCAAGTACTTCTGGCAAAGCCTTCATAGACTCTATCAAGAAAAGATATGAATACTTCAAAACTTTMTGAAGAACGCATCCTTCACACTGTCTGAAGTGACCCAACTTCAAAGTTTGAATAAATTACRMGCAAATTCACTGACAAACCTGTTGTGTATCTGGATGAATATCAAAAACTTTTGTAGGACAGCTCTCAATCCACTCCCGCTTTTCATCAAGGGTTAAAGTCTCCATCAAATTTTCATTAATGTGAATATCAGGCTCATACATGAAAGTAACTGTTGCCGCTGGTGACCATTTTGCGTGGTCCTTACCAATGCCCTTTCTGGCTATCGCACGAAGCCTCAATTCTTGGCCACGTCGAAGTTTCACAATGATTATGCCCCTTTGTTCAGAGGCATCGAAGACGTTCATATCGACAACACGGTCCATGGCGACGATGGGATTATCTCTCATATCGGAAGACACAAGATCTAAGATTGTGACATCTAGGGTTTGATCGCCATCGCATTTCACGTTGAGCTTAAACTCCACCGAACAATAATGGCACTGGGCGTCGTCGTCGCAGGTGTCGCAGTCATGGGAGAATCGCATGTCCATGGCGCGTTCGCTGATGAGTGGAATCAAACCGAGCCTGTGCGCAAGGAACTCGTCATTGAGGACCGAGGAGTTTCTCTCAATTTCGACAAGGTCGACTGCAATGGTGGGTACTTCTCCAATCATCACCCCGCGAGGAGGAGATTTGGAATAACCCGATTCTAAGCAAAATACAGAAAAAAAAAAAAGACAGTTACCTTGTCAAAATATTATAATCCTTCCTTACAACGAGACGAAATGTCCAAACCTAGCGCGCCTTACTAGATTGAAACAACCTCACCTCGAACAGGGCCAAACGTCTTGAAATTTTAGAAATAATAGCTCAAAGAAGAGAAAATTTTTAGAATTTCCTACTCAAGCTCAACAAACAACCAAATCATTAAAATTCCCCATCTTAAGCTGTAAGAAGCCCGAAATTTTGAAGTTCTCAACGCCTGGGGTCGAAGACATACAAATTTCAGAACTTTACTACCGTTGCCTGAAAAACGCTAAATCTTAAATATTTTTCACCTTCTCGCCTCGGATAAGAGCATACCTACAAGTCTTCGCCTGCTGAAGACCGCACAAAAACAAATCGCCTCCAAAAAACACGCAAAAAACGCAAATCTTCACAGAAAACGACGCTATGAGATTCAAAATAAACCTCTTCGAAGAGGCATCAGTTTTACAGCATAAGCTTCGCCCTTACACCGCGTGAGGCGTAGGTTTTGTCCCTAAGTTTCTCTGCATCACCGACTCTCAACGTTTCAGCATCTAACTTTTACAAAAACCGACATAAAACATGAACATACAAAGAGGCGAGAGGCGGCAGAGGAAAGAGGCGGAAGTGAGGGAGTGTTAGGGTTAAGGAAGAGCTTGGGTTTTTGGTACTGAGACCCAGAGGCCGGGCACGTGGACCTCATGCCAGAAGCCCGATCTTAAAGGCTGCCAACGAATGCCATGGAGCACATTAAACTCTCGCCGAACTGAAGGTAAGACTTTTTTTTTAATAATTATATTATTATATTTTTTTTTAAGTAATATTAATGTTTAGTTTTATTAATTTATAAAAAAAAGTATTAATACGCCTTTTGAATAATTATATTATCATTTTTTTTAATATTAATTTTTAGTTTTAATAAAATATTTAAAAGTATTAATA
>JASDQU010223372.1:1058-12531 GCA_032191745.1 Picea mariana | reverse complement strand
TGGTATTTTGGCTATTGATGGTGATGTGCTGGTAATATATTGGACTAAATTCTTCTATAGAAAGGTTGTTGGGTTTTCTCCCAAGATTGGGTTTCCTAGGATAAAATATTGTGCTCTTGTGTTGTGTTCTTGTGTCTATTATGCATGGTTACTATTTCTAGATCTTGTTATTTATGATGCATTGTTATAGTTGAGATTTTCAGTGTATAGTTATTCTATAATAATTATTGTATGAAATTGAATTGCTTTATTTATCATACGGAAATAACTATCATATATGAGAATCATAAAACATCAACAATAGGTTGGCAAGACCATGTGTGTACACCACAAGTTTTGTATATGTACCTATGCAAAACAGTTTGCAGTGTGTGCACCAACTCTCGTACCATGCAAAGATTTGTAAGAAGTCATGCATGCATATCGATGCATGATCAATTGTTTTGATTGGAAAATGATTTTGTAACCGACTGATTGGTCATGCTTGAGGTTGTTATTGAGTTGGCAGAGTTGTTATCATTACCATTCTTATGAAGATATAAAAGGAATGCACATGGAATAGCTAAGAGTTGCTTGGTTTGTTGTGGTTGTTGTAGTTCCTGGGTTGTTATTGTTGTTGTGAACGAGGCAACCTTCTGAATGTAATATGAGAGAGAAAGCGTATCTAGATATGAGTTTTTTGATCTTTGGTTCGATTCTGAATGAGTCTTTGATAAGGATACAACCATTGTATATCTGAATGTTTATCTCTAGTTGATCAATGAGATACAATTTGGTCTTTATTGTCATGGACTATACTATGAATGAATTCTTGTTGTATATGTTATAAGGTAGTTTACATAGATGAATTTTGACGTGAATGAGTAGTAATTAAGATACAATTTGATGTTGTGTGCTTTCCATTCACCATATTCCTTCATGCACTGCAAAATTGTTCAATCTCTGTAATTCTCATGAGTGTCTCAGATGAGACCTTATTCAATTCTTGGATATTGAATATGTTAATGTTGATGGGGTTTTGTTGGTAACATATTTCAAACCCTGGGTCTAAATCCCCATGCCAACAAATTGGTTTTATTGTCGGGACCTGAAGATTTTGTGTTACATGCTAGAGTAAGGAAATGACATGGAAACCTTCAAGAAAAGAGAAAGAATAATGGATTTCTAAGAAAGAGGATGATTTCACATAGTGGGAGATCATAAATCTGTAAATCAACCTAGAATGATGGAAACAAAGGTATATATATTTATATCTTCATGAAATTTTATTTGTTGAGTTTCCATGTTTGTTGCATGAATGGGTAAAGAAACAGATAGAGATTAAGCTTGTATGGTGATCCCAAGAACCTGTGGTTTGGGACCAATAAGTAGTAAATTAGTTGGAATATTGGACAACAAGTCGGCCAAAGCCATTAGTTTCTGGTTCAAGTAAGTTAAAGAAGGATACAATGTTGAATTTGCAGTCAATTGTAGAAAATTAGAAAATATTTTAGTAGTGCAGAAAGAAAGTTTGCAGCTGGATATTGAGGTAGGTTGATAGATTAAATTCCAATTTGGATCAAGATGTTATTCATGGAGAAGGGGTTGATGTACATGGAACCCAATAGGATGGTAGCATAAACCTTGCAAGAAATGGAGGGGATGTGAATATGTAGGAAGAAGATGAGATAAGGTGAAGAGTAGATGGATCTAGAAGAGAAGCGAAGAAGAAGAATTGAGTGATACAAAAGAAGAGTCAAGTTGAGGAAGAGAGTAAAGAAAGAAAGCAAAGAAGGGAGGATGAGGGGTGATTAACGAGTAGCAACGAGATATAAGATGAAGTTGAAAAGAGAATCCATGCCAGAAGGGTGCATGGGAGAAATATTTGTATCAAAGAGAAGCGCAAAAGAAGAGAGACCATCAAGGAGTCATGGAGTCGAGAATAAGGTATCAGGAGAAGATATCGGAGGGAGTAGTAGTAGAGTTGTGGAGAAAGAGGTAAAATCCCCTTGGATAATAAGAGATGTATTCAAATAAACAAAAGATAAGGTGTAGAGCAGTAGTGTTGGAGAAGTAGAATATAGGGATGAAGTTGTCTTCCCAAAGAGTGAAGAGATCTTGGTTGTGATAAGGCGGCTCATGCAAATCAATATAGGAATCTATTTTGGATCCACCAGTGAAGAAGACAAGGTAGAATGGAGTAACCCCTTCTATGAACCACCCCCACCCACCTTGTGGATTTTAAATTAATAAGAAATAAACAAGAAAGAAATCTTAGAAGTGATAAAACTAGAAGACACAAGTGTGGTAGAAACCAAAGTCAACAAAACTTCGCAAGAAATATTGTCAACACCAGTAGTACCAAGTAGAAACCAGTCAAGCAGATAAATTTATATTTCAAGTATGGACACTCATATGAGGGATTATTCGACCCTCAGGATCATCTTGCTTCATGGAATGGGAAGAGATGATGCAGAACAACATTGGTTGACGTGTGAAGCAATCTGGTCTATGAACCAAATCACAAACAAAGCAGCTAAGATCACACAGTTAGAGACTACCTTTAGAGAAAAAGATCTGACATGGTATATGAAGTACAAGGAGAGAATTACTTACAAAACCATAAGCTAAAATCGGATTCATGGTGCATAACAAAGATTAAGAATATTAAACAACAAGTGAGAGAAATCGTGTGGGACTATGACTACCAATTCAAGATTATGATGGATAGATTAACCTTCCAGATCTAGGATTTCCAGCAAAGAGAGTGGTCCATTGTTGGACTCATCTCACACATTGGAGTCCCATTCATGCAACAGAAGGTGATGATTCAATTGGAAGCCTTAGAGATCACAATGGCCTAGAGTCTACTCTTGGGGGTGGTGAGACGTCGACGGGACTGGCGCAAGCACAATCTCAACTTGTGACCCTCACCATGCAGTTGCAATATATGGAAAATGGGAAGGATATGTGTGAGAATATATGGTGTACCTTTTTCTACACAAAAGTTCACCATCATAATGAGTGTCCTGTTTTGGGAAACTACATGGAAACTGGTGTACCAAACCCATTTCCTATTGGGATACAAACTGAATGGTGTGTGATTTGTAGACAATGGGGCCATATACCTCCCAATTTCATGATGCTGCAAAAATATCCAAAGACTACACACACTCCATTATGTGAGTTATGCAAATCCATGGGGCATGATGTGAACAACCACCAATCGCTACAATTAATGAAGGAGCATACGACATATGCATATAGTGTTCAAGAGGAAAATAAGGGTGGAGACCGTGGAGGCTCTTAGGGAGGCCAAATAGGAGGATATGGAAGAGTAAGAGGTGGATAATATGGTGGGAGAGGAGGAATACCACCCACCTGCTTCAACTATGGTGACACGAGCCACTTGGCATGGTTCTGTACCAAGCCCCATGTGTTGTGTGGATGTTTCCATAGCATAGATCATGTCATGGAAGATTGCTTATAGTTGGTGGCAAAGTGGGAAGAGAAAAGGGGGAACTAAAACATGGTGACTGCTAAATTGTGTGAATAATATAAGATGAAAGAAGCAACTGATTTATGGGAAGTAACTTGAGGAGGTATCCACAAAATAAATGACCTTAACATAGGAGACTGATTAGAACAAAAAATAGAGGGAAATATTAGGAAAGCGATGCATGCACTTCCCAAGTTTGATGTTGCACATAAAAATAAGTTTTTGTGTGAGGAACAAAAGGTGATTGAGGATATACCTATGTGAGAGAAGTTGAAACACATAGCTGAGACATATGTGCACAAGGAGTTGTGACACACAACACGTGATGAATCATAGTGCAACGCTTACCCATAAACCAACTCATAGAACTAGTTAAGTGAATTCTTCTGGTGTTGTCCTAAAGTGTTGGTGTGTTAGCATTGAAAGTTACACTTTGACTACTAAAGTGAAAGATCAGTACCCATCAATTGATTTGCAAGGTAATTTTTAATATAAAGTGTCAAATGGATAAAACTCATCCCAACAATGTAAATCACATAAAATTTTAGAAAGGATGTATCAGCAAAATAGGTCTTGTCTAACTTGGATCAGGGTTTTAAAGAGTAATGTGGATAGAAGGAAGACTTTAGTGAGAAAAATGACATAAGTCTACTATAAGCATCAAGCATTAGTCATAGACAAATGAGGGAAAGGATTTAGACATAAGAACTTCTTTAATCAAAGCTTAAACTCCGAGAACAATTATAACAACATCACAATCAAACCTCCATTGCAATACAGCTATAAAACATCATTTGAAGCATTCAATGACAATGAATTTCAAAGTAAGAGAGAAACAAGATGGCAGGAAGGAAAAATGATTTCTATTAGACAAAAATTCATCAAGTCTGATACATAAAATCGAGGGTTGGCTTCGTTACATCAGTATATCACCAAAAGAGTTTTACATAAACCATCTGAACCTCTACAATGACTTCTAATGCCCATCTTATCGACTAGGCTATGAATAATAGTTGTACAATTCGAACCCCGTCCTCTATCATAGGATTCCCACATCATGAAGCTAAGGTAACTACAGTTGTTCAACAAAAATAACTAACTGCTAAAAACTAGGCTTAATGCTAGTAACTACCCCAACATATTTAATAGGCTTGATGATGTGTCCCTTGAGCGCATATTCTTCTTGTTAGGTGTCCCTCGAGCTTTAAACTGGCCTTCAAGCAGTTGTCCCATACTCCTCTAGCCAGCTAGCAATTGTTGATCCTCTTGAAATCTCCAAAACAAAAGTTCGCAGCATATTCTGTAGCACCAACTGTATCAGCCAGTTCGTAGAAAAGTTTGCAACGCCTGATTGCATAAAATAGTTTATAGTGCCAGGCATTGCAAAATTTCTTGTAGTTGCTTAATGTATCTAGTAGAGCTCCAAAACACCCCAAAAAACATCTAAATAGGCTAGAGATGCCTATAAAATCTTTATTATTTGGTGTATGAGTGAAAGACTCATTCATAGGCATCATACTTCACCAAAATCTCCAAAAATGCAAGAAATAATCATTTTCCAAAATTGAAAATCTTTAAGACATTTCATCCTTTACTTTTTGAGTCTAGAACTCCTCCTTGTGGAAACCTGGGATAACACATCCAAATTCCTCTTGGCTAGCTCTTCCTTAAAAGGTTGTTGCTCCAATTTAAGCTTGTTGATCTGAGCTTGGAAATATTTGTTTTGTCTGTATAAATTCCTAAGTTGCCTATGGAGAGGCATACACCTTTTTGCTACAAAACTGGCCTTGCCAATAGTTTCTAGATACATATCCATAAGATCATTTAACTTTTTCTTTTCGACCAACCCCTCTCCATTCAAATTAGAGATTTTAGTTCTGGCCTCTTTAAGCTATCTTTTCATCCTTTTAAAGGTAGGGTTCTCTGGAGGAGTGGTTATTTCTATAACCTCAATGTGATCATGAATAGTTATAGTTGTACCTTTACCTTTTCTCTTGATGTGAGCTTCCATTATGTCTTCTTTTTCAATACTTTCCATCTTTGTTGATGATCTAGTGAAAGGTATCCTAGCCTTAGCTTTAACTGCAACAGATGGAGAAGGGAAAAGTAACATCCTTCCTTTTGAGCCTATGGATTTAGTTGATGGAGTTTATGAATAATTTGGAGCTGGTTTGGGTGAAACCTCCCTTTGTGGAGAGTAATGAGATCCCCCTTCTCCTTCCTATTCCTTAGTTGTTTCATTAGTTTTAACAATACCTTTTCTCTTCCTCTTCTTGTTGATCTTTGTGTGTATAGTATTATCATCCTGAAGAGGGCTTTGTACCTTGGATTATGGAGTAGGAGCAAAATTCAATTGAAAGTGTGAAGAAGCAATGAATTTCTCCCAGTTAATGTTTTTCTTCTTTAATTCCTCCATCACAAGCATTTTAATCAACCTTGAATGAAAATCACTTGTATCAACTACCTCAGACTTAGCCTGTACTATGTCAGCCATTTTTCCAATACTCCTAAACAAATAGGAAGGAAGATTCATAATATATTTTCTTGTGAAGTGCAAAAAAAGCCTTATGTGGTACTGATACATCATGTTGAATCTGCCTTCACAGGTAAAATATCTTTGGATTAACCTTAGCATATTATCAAAACCTTCAATCATATGGCTCATGGGTACTCCTTTTGATAAATTATCTCCTTGATATTCTTTTTTGAGGAATTCTTTGGAAAAGGATTCATTTAGGTTCATGGCTTTAAACCACCTTTCACCAGCATTAGGTATTTCAGTAGTTGCTTCTATGGTCAATTCAGATACCCCAAGTTCTAGTGTCCCAACTTTGGTTTTGGTTCCATCAAATTTCAAAACAAATTCCCTAGCCACCTCAGGGTGCCCCCTCTGCATTTTTTGATAGAAACTAAAACAAACCACTCTTTGGAAGGTTTCCCTAATCAGGGGTTCAACAACAAAAAACTGCATTGTCATAGGGATCATTCCTTGCAATGCCCCCTCCCTTGTGAAACTTCTTTTGCTATGGAGTATCCATTGATGTCATATGAAGAAACTTTTACCACCAATTTTAATGATGCAAGAGGAAAAACATGGAAAATAGAGGACTAGGGTTTTGATGGATGATCTTTCTCAAAGGGTTGTTTTTGTATAAGGATTTATGTGTTTATCAACCTATTTGACCTCTAGGAATAAGAAAATATATCTTACAGTCATGGAGATAAAGGAATACTACACATAATCATGAAGGTATAAGGAATAATATTGTTGTGAGACAAGTCCTGATCAACACCTCACTATCCTCTTGCAAAAATTCACAATGCCTTTAGAAGCAAACAAATTTAAATCTCAAACTAGATATAATGAATTAAAACTGAGAACTTGATGGAAACGGGCTGTGTAAAAGCCTCTGGGATAGGGGATTTGTGGTTCCAAGATTGTTGCACAGAGTTTGCAGCGCCAGAACAGGGGGTCCACGGTGCTTAGGAAAGTAAGAAGAATCTGTTGAATATGACATAGGAAAGGTGGCCTGAAACAAAGGTTTGTTTAATAATTTGATAAAGAAGGCTCAGAGATCATGCAATTGGGTTGGAAAACGTGTTAACAAGGTAAGCGGGAAATTTTGCAGTGCGGATCACCAGTTCACAATGCCCAAGAGAAGAAATAACAAAGGAGTCCTTTCTTGTCCTTCAAATGAGATAAAAATACTCATGGATTACATGGTGGTTGTTACTTGAAGACTGCTATCCTTGATCTTGAACAAGTTTGTTTGCAGATGGCCTAACCTCTAACTCACTTTCTCTAGCCAATTCGTAGCAATTTCTATAATGCATGTCTGAAAACACAAGGTTTTCATCGTTGAGCTAGAAGTGATTTGAAAACTTAGAGAAAATAGTTAGAAGATTTTATGACGAAATCCTCAAGCTCTATTTTAAAATATAAGTGTTGAAAACAAGGAGATATTCGCTGACAAGAATCATGAGCGTAATGATGGTAATGAAAGAATTATTTACTTTGGATGCACTGCAAACACTTTGATGAGTTTGTAGCCTACAAATCGAACATGATTTGACATTCTAACGGGTAAAGGGACAAAATCGAGGGCTTTAAGTACATCATAGAAGAGGTGACATGTCAGGGTGGTAGTGGAGGCATGAAAGATACGAAAGATGAAGGCATGTCTAACTTATCATGATGATCAAGATATAACACAAGTATTATAGACCAACCTCAAAAAATTTAAACAACACTAATGACTCAAAGTAAAAAACCTAAAGAATTTTCGACCCAAGTAATTCTATGTGATAATAGGGTGATCCTCCGGTTACCAAGAATTTGACACACCTATTAACAACATGGATCAAGGAAGGAGAGAATGAATCTTATATTTCCTCCCTGCTACCATAATGGGATGTGTGCCATGTCAACAAGAAGAACTGAACGGGAGGAGAATTCAAAATGACATCTGAGTTAGGTAGCTATGAGATGGAAGGTATTATGTTGGCCTTCAGATCTGATGTGAACATATTTCCAAATAATTCATGGGAGTTTATGGGAAAACCTAAGTTGGTGTGGTCTCCCATTCAAATTGGGCTTTCAAATCAGTATAGGATTTATCCCATTGACATATTGGAGAAGGTTGAAGTTAACATTGATGGGGTCAAGATAAAAGCATACTTTGAAGTATTAGAACTTATGGATGATTTAGACCCATATTCATCTTTTCTTGGAATTGAATGGGCATTTGATAACAATTTTGTATTGAATTTGAAACAAAGGAAGATGTCAATTGAGACAGACACCCTACGCGTAATTGATCTGCTAGATCCAGTTGAGGGTGACATATATAATGAACTCGTAAATGAGGATGCACAAAATTTTATTATTGAGAACATATACAACATCACAGGGTGCAAGGAGGATTACATGAACCTGAAAGCCAACAACAAGCAGAGCCAGACGAGCATCTACTCATATGACATTGATTCATAGGATGCCCTAACTCTATGGAAAAATAATATGTATGAAGTCTAAACTAATCTATGTGCATGGATAACTAAATAAATGTGATGGATTGGATCAAAGTTGCATGACCTATCGTGGTTTGATGGGATAGGATCGGTGGATTCCTTTATAGTGCAGATCGAGGACAGTGTTCCTAAGGCCCAAAGAATTTAGTCCATGAATGTAGTGTTGAAGGGAACACCTACACTTTAGTGGGAAACACACCACATAGACTTACAGGAATGGGCATAGGTTACTAGTGGAGTGCACTAGAATAAGATTCCAACCCTCAACCAACATGGAGTTAATAAACAGGTACAAGGGTACTGAGGCTCCCTAGGAAAACATTTGGGTTTGTGAATGGCGATGGAAAACTAAGAAGATTCCTCAAGAAAAATGGGTCCATATTTTTCCCACACAATGGATATGGTTGATCCAGGTGGATATCGATGGCCACCCACCTATTCCAATTGGTTTCTCTTGTCAGTTTTTAGTTCAACACGTTCTTCTGTACTTCTTTGTAATTGTGGGTTCTACACTTTCATGGTCGTCTAAATCCCTACACATATTCTAGATGGATATTGGTGGCCTCCCACATAATCCAACTGGCTTATTTTGTATGTTTTCATGTCAGCACATCGTTTTGTACTTCTAGGGCCGTTTTGGGGCCCTAAACAGTGTTTTTTTGGCATGTCACAATAAAATTGTAGACTGAGTCATAGTTTGATCATATAATGTGTAGTTATTGAAAAGAAATTTCCAATGGGATATAACGCATCTAAAACAAATATCAAATGCAAAATTTACAACCTCGAGAAGTTAATGTACTAACTTACCCAAATGGGGCCCAACTGAATTTTGGCATTTCATCTCCTAGGGTTAGGTTTTTGGATGTCTAGGGTTTTGGCATTCATGTTTATCATAAAAATGCCTTCAGAGCCTCATTGTAATTATATTCTTACGAATGAGCGTAGATGTCACATCTCTTCTCAGAGATAAAGATGCCATCATTCTAGTGAGTCTTGCACTCTGTATTTTTTACAATCTCTTTACAATTCTTTCATTAATAGAAATCAAGTATTGTTGTATTTCTCTATTTCTGGCAATTTTCATGAGTATTTCATTGTAATTTCTCTGCTTTCATTTCATTATGAAAATAATCCAGATTAGTGGTATAAGAGCAGGCTGCTCTTGATCATTTTTTAGCACATGTCCCCAACGAGGTTCGAGTATAGCTAGTTGGGTCTCGATCTTGTATCCTTTGAGGAAAATCACTCCCGCATGCCCAAGAAACCCTCGATGGTGGAAGAAAATAAAAACGACGGAGAAAAATATTCTATTAACTTGTTGCTTGAGAAAGATCTCTTGCGACAGAGGGGTTAAATGATGGAGAATTTTGCACACATCCTTCAATGCCTAGCAATAGAAATAGGTGCATCTTCATCAAGCGACCATTTTGGAGGAACCTCTCCCTTCAAGGTAGAAGTTAATTTTGATATTCCCATATTTGAAGGTCAAATAGATGTCGATGCCCTAGAAAAAATTTTCAAACATGGAAAAGATCACCTTCACACTCCTCAAGGCTCTCCCCCATGTCAAAAATTGGTGGGAAACTTACTAGGAGCAAAGTTCCATACAAGAATATAGAATATATGGGGCCGAGCCCACTTGGGATTTTTTTGTTGATGTGGTCAAAGAACAATACTATCCTATTTATAACTATGAAGACCAGTACATGATATGGACCACATTGTAGAAAGAGAAGATCCAAATAGTTATGGAGTTCACAAATACTTTCCATACCTTGTGCACCAAGCTAGGTATCAAATAATTCAAGCGAATATAGTTTGAAATACTATGGGGCTCTGCATAGGTACATCCAAACCGAAATGGATTTACTAAACATATCATCACTGGGAGTTGCCTATCGATATGTTGTCAAAATCGAGCATAAATTTAGGCACCAGAACAAATGGGAATTCGGGTCTACAAATATGCAACAGCCAAAGCATGGTAAATACAACCCTAACCAATAGCCTCTAGACAACCAGTCCAAGACATAGGACAAGAAGGGTAAAGGAAAGACGAAGAATGACACTATGAAGTGGTGTGACTTCCACAAAATCCCCTGGAACAACACCGATGAATGTTGATCGAAACAGTCATTGGTGACTGAGGTCAAATACACAGAGTCAAACCCTGATTCAAAATTTGATCCATAAAATATTGAAAATAGACAAATCATTGATGCAGACCCCATTGTTATTGTTGTGACCACAAAAATTCAACTAGAAGAACCAGTAGATTCTGAAGATGTGAAGCATCTCTTCCATTCATAGATGTGGGTGAAGGATACCCCATTGCATTTCATTGTTGATAACGACAGCCAAAAGAACCTCATCTCAGCTAAGGTCGTCAAACAATTGGGTTGTCAACAACACCACACCCACATCCATACAACATCAGGTGGCTTCACTAGGGATGAGATCTCTATGTCAGCCAACAGTGTCGACTGTCGTATGGAATCCATCCCTTCAAGGATGAGGTAGTGTGTGATGTTTTCCCTCTTGATGTCTGTGATGTTGTTTTGGGACAACCAGATATGTGGAAACGTCATGTTGTCTATGATTCTAGACCCCGTAGTATCATTATTACTCTTGGAGGTCAACTCTATATGATACCAGAGGTAGTTCCAACTACTTCCACCAAAACAGTGCTGCAAGGTAATCTCTCATACTTCAAAATTCATCCTCTTCACAATCTATTAAAAGGATGCACATAAGACTACTACAACCACTATAGCCTCAACACCTTTTGTCGAGAAAAAACATATTGTCGAAGAGAAGAAGATATTTTTTCTTCACCCACAATGGTGCCTACACAATTCCCCGCCAAACCCAGAGACAAAAGGTTGGTGGAACAGATTCAACCCTTCCAGCAATAGGTTTGTGACACTCTTCCATAGACCAAGCAACACAACTTCTCCAACA
>JASDQU010223370.1:4026-17645 GCA_032191745.1 Picea mariana | reverse complement strand
AATATCATGTAAAAATCGATACTCTGTCATATATGATCCTTTTTGGAACTCCATGTAATCTTATAATCTTACTGATAAAAACTCTATCCATGTTAGGTTCCTGATGTGTCGTATGTATAGGAATAAAATGTGCACTCTTTGTCAGAGTGTTAACTACTATTAAATTCAAGTCATGCCTCCATGCCGTCAATGAAAATCAAATAATAAAGTCCATCGAAATGACCTCCCATTTTGATTCCAGAATGGCCTGTGGCTATAGTAATTGTTGGACACACTGACCACACTTAGAGGGGGGGTGAATGAGTGTGGGGATCTTTTTCTAACTTCCCTTCACAAAACTCCTTAGTTAGAAAACACCATTTAATCATTACTTATTGTTGTCATTTATAACCAATTAGATGTGAACATACATCAACAACATATACCAACAACATATATCATCAACAAGTCAGCATTATAAGGAAGGCAAAGAACACAAGATGTATGTATAATTTTCTTTTTTTTATTACAGACTACAATCCTTGGGTTATCAACAACAACTGAATAGAGTTACAACTCCAAAAGAGAAATAGCTCTACAATGAAATACTCGGCTTACACAACTCAACACCAATTGATAAGAGGAATCAATCCTCAACAAATACCAATCTATCAACAGGTACATGACCTATTAGTAGTGAAACACACATATGTACGTGCCCTACTAGTAGTACAACTCGTGTATGTATGCAAACTGTCTGTACTACATCCTGTGTCTGACTTCTAAGTTACTTAGGGTTTTCTCTTCATGGAAATCTCAGATCTTCTGCAGCCTTCAGTCATTCACTTATGTCTTTCACTGTCAAATATGAACCATAATCAATCACAACACATCCATACTCTCCAAAAACTTTCTCATGCTCCTCAACCATACAATATGAATGCTACTCAATCATGTATAAGAAATAAGTATACTATGGAATTCATATCAGTACTGAAACATAAGAGTGTTTCTCACTCCATCAACTAACAAAAACGATATGACAACAACCATACCAAGAATTCTTCAAGAATTCACCATACAATATGTAAGAGTATCCATCAAGACAACTATGTAACCATACCATAGTTTCTATGGAATATATGAGCCCATAGAATACAGATTTGAACCTTGCTTCAGCCATTAAGAAATTGGCACTAGATCACACACAAGTCTTCATGACTTCCATCAACTGTATGCGCTCTTTCTTCCTTCATCCTGCATATGTACACACTCAATCTCACTGCATCCCACCTATGTATGCTCTCTATTCCACTACTTCCCGCGTACTACTTCAAAAACTAGGGTTTCTAAACTTCCAAAACTTTCACTGTCAAGATCTTAGACTTACGGAAACTTTGATGTGTCCATGAGATCATCCAACTACTCTCTCTCTCAAAATGGATCTTCAAGATATGATCAAGAGATAATTTCACAAGATACCCTTGCCTCTTATTTATACTTTCAAAGTAGCTTCCTTAGAAGCCTTTTCTAAGTCACTTTGTCCACATAGCCACTTTGTCCACATAGTCACTTTGTCTAACTTTTCCCAATTTTCCACTTGTCCATGTATCCAATAGCCACTTGACCACTTAACATGTTTTCTTCTTTTTAGGGTTAACCACTTTCCATAATTAGAAAGTTCTCTATTTACTTTATTATTTAAATAATTTTCCTTGACTTTGTCACTTCACTTTATTATTTAAATAATCCTCCTTTGCAAGCATTTTGACTTCTTTGACCTTTTGGGGCTTCAAGCCAACATGTAAGGGTCCTTCAACTTTGTAAGGCCATAACTGTCAAACCGTGAGGAGTTATGGTGACATTCCACATACCATAGGAAATGGCATGACAAGCACTATCCATCTAGGATAGTTTCACTAAAAAATTCTCTGATATTCATCTCATTATTCCATAATTAATCATGGGTTCTCTAACCATATTTCTAGGATAACTCAATCACAAAGCATCTTCCCTTGAGGGCTTTCACCATAAGGGGACCACTTTGGAGTTCATCCATTTGTACAATAATGAGTCATCTTTACATCAATTCAACTATGCATCATATATCAATGAAACCACATCAATGCATCACATATCAATGACAACTCATTAATCCATCTTCATCTATGCATGATATCATATGACTATGATTCCACTTGACATCATTCCATTCACATCAAGGGTAATACATATTACATCAGTATGCTATGACAAGACATTGTTCCTTTGACATCAATCAATCAATCCATTGACATCAATCCTTTGACATCAATGACAACATTATCCAACAATCTCCCTCTTTGGCATTGATGACAATACCAACATTGATGTCAAAACCAATTATTGATGGCAGCATGTAGACAAGGCATTTCTTTACATCAATAGTCATCTCAGTCACATTAATGTGATTATCTCTCCCCCTTTGACATTAATGGAAAAGGGTAGTTCTCTCCTTGGGGCTACTCCCCCTTCCTGAACTATCCTTGGGGTTGCTCCCCCTGCCTGGATGCCTTGATCTTCCCTTGAATAATCTCTCCTTTTTTGAACAAGGGATATCACTCCGATGTAATGCTGAAGACATACATATCATGCTTCCCTTGGAACCATGCCTGCATCTTTGTGATCAACACTCCCCATGGAACCATGATTATATGCTCTTTCTCCAAATATATGGCTCTTTTTCCAAGTATTTGTCTTTGCATCTCATAAATCTCTTCTCCTAGAATCATGGAAAGAAGAATGACTCCCCCTATATTTTCTACAATATGAACAATATGCTACCACTGAAATATGCTTCTCCTGCAAATTCTACGGCTCAACCGGAACATAGATCAACCACTCTTGCTATGACGATCCTTGGACCTATCCATGCATCAACTTGTTCCATACCATACATCATGAAGCAATAGATCCATCAACAATAAAATAGAGAATAATGAACAAAACATCAACCAAGTACATCTTGTGCCAAATTGTGTCCCAACCATGCACAACACCCATGTACATAAATCATGTACATAAATACCATACAATATACCATAAGATATCACTAATGGGGCGTATATACCATATTCCAATAACATGTGCCAACTGTGTATCATCCATATTCTCCTACCAATATGCCAACCATGTGCCACAAGCAAGTGTCATAACTATATCACCCCATATATCATGTACCAAGTAATACCAATGGTGTCCTTTAGACAAGTACTATCATCCACATACATATGCCATATATGAGCACATAAATCATTGCACTAATCATGTAGCATCACCTGTACCAAGAAAGCGCATCAACCATGCACCAATACCACAATCAAGATGTGTCCTCATACATGTATCCCATATCCAACATAAAACATGTGCCAATCATACTTCTAGTAGGAGCCTCTAACAATGTATCAAAAGTGTACCAAACATGTATCAACTATAGATCAAGATATGACTCATCAATGGTGTACAACATGACCATTTCATTAACTCATCAACTACATGTCCCAATATGTAGCTCATCCATATGCCAAATGAACGTACCAAGGTATCCAACAAATATGCTTCCAATAATACATCACAAGATATATCAATGAAACTCAAATATGTACCAGCCATGTACCCCAACAGATCAACTTCAACCTTCATTCACTACAACAAATACTAAGCATCCAAAAAGTACTAGAAGTGTGCCTCAATTCTTGATGTCTTCCTTGATTTGTTCTTTTGAAACTTTCCTTTCCCTGTGTAGATGGTTGACTTGCAACAATATTTACATCCTTTGAAAGTGAGGCACTTACCTCTTGCTTCTTTGGGTTTCTTTCTTCAACATGTGTAGCTTCTTTCTTGTATCCAAGACCTCATTTATCATTTGTTGATCTTTGACTATCCAATATCTCATTCAAGATTGTTGAGATATTCAAGAATTATCTACTTTCTTTCTAGGATCAACAACTTCAGCTTCCATCTTATGACACGACTCTTCTTTTTCAATTACTTGTTTCTTTAATAGTTCCTCTATTCTTTTGTCTTCTTCAATTTGGGTCTTGAGATGGATAATAACTTCAAGACTTTTTCTAATCTCATCATCTACCTTCTTATTTGCTTCTATTTCATTCTTTAGTCTTTTGATCTCTTCTTATTTTTCTTCTAATAGGGTCTTTTTACTTTGTTCTTGTTCCTTGAGCATTTCCTTTAACTTCAAGATATGCCTTTGATTCTTTCTAAGAAGATTTTTCGTGTTATCAGAAAGATAGCTATATTATATGTAGAAATGGTCATAATTGTATTCATATAGACCCCATTCAACTTTCCTTTTAAGATCTGATAGTTCTTCTTCTACCTTTTACATGGGATAACCATTATATAACTCTACACTTACTATCTCTAGGTTTTCTTCTTCACTTGTAGAGAAATATTCAACATCATCACATTTAAGGAGTGATAGTAAGTGGCTTAGGATTAGAGTTATAAAAATTGAGGCCTAATTAATAATTCAACAATGAAGTATGGCTTCAAAGAAGGATAAATCAAAGAAGTTTAATATAACAATTTATGCACTTTGTCACCCCTGCTTCTTTGTGTAGATTCTCCTATAGGACCTCATAGGCATTTTTGTCTCCACTCTATTGATATCCTATCTACCTACACAAACAACCACAAGAAGAAGAGGGAAATATTTCATCGGAGGAATTAATATGTTCGGGGTAAATTTCAGAGGGCTGCAAAGAGTTATCTGATAGGTTGAAGGTGAGTTTAGCAGGAAGGGAGTTTAGGTGACAGTGAGTTAAAGTATCACTTCATGAAACATATTCCCCAACATAACTCTAATGAAATTTGGGGTTGTAGAGGCATTTCATCAACCTATGTGGTCATCTATGTGGCCGTATTTCATCCCCATCAAGCCAGTTAGGAAGGGTTTACAGACTCAAATATTACTCACACACCCACTCTATATATCGACCCAACTCATCCTCATTTCATTTTAATTTTCTTGTTCGAATTTTAAAGGAAACAACTATTAAAAGACATTGTATTAGGGATATAGTACATGATGGGCAACAATGACCTATGAATGGGCCAATGTTGAAATTTTTTCAAAATTTTTCTGTATGCACTACAATTTGACATGGATAGACTGTTTGTATGCCTTGACGATATGGGAGGGTTTCCAAACTCAAACATCACTCACACACCCAAAACAATCCAACTTGTTCCTTAGGCACAATTGTATGTACACCGTGACAGCCATAATTCATTACTCTTTTTGTGATGCACTTTCCACATGAAGGATTCACTGTCACCATCAATCAATGCTCATATTATGATCCACAACCACATTTGACTGAAGATAATGTATCACCTTTAGTGGATAATACATATATAGTCTATCCGTACTAGTTAGTTTGAAAAGCCTCCTTCGCAATTGAATTATGTGGCCACTTCCACCATATTTTTAATACCAACTCCCATAAATAATGAGCCTTTTACTCATTTTCATGACTTAGGGAGATATTTTAAAAATGGAAATTTATCCTTAAGGGTAACAAATCTAATTTCACCCCCTATGTGAAAAAGTGTCGGGTCCTACTTCTTCGACCATGATATTTCCTAACCATGATAAATTATTAGAGGCCATGACCTTTTTATATATTCCTTAGGATAACCTCCACAATGGATATCCTATTGAATTTCACCATATACCTATCTACTCCACTACTATCATTCCCTTATACTCTATCCCTTTGGAAATATTGATCATTTTGATTCATCTCTACCAACAACACTTCTGACTTGAAGACAATACCTTGGATTAAATTTGATACTTAATATTATCGATGTTTCCATCGAAAGAGATGTTGTCAAACTATTTCGTGTTGACATGAAGCATCTAATATGACTTTCCAATTTTTTTTTTGGGTGTAGGACCTTGCATTGAATTGTATGGTACTTATAGATAATTTTCTTAGCCATGTTTAGATGAGTAAGGTATAGTCTTGAACTTTCATACAGAATTAGGATCATTTCCCTCTGCATTGTTTCATTTAAACCTTTTTCCACCTTAAAATTGTCGTAGGAGTTATCTCCCATTAAAACTCATTTTATTTTTGTCTTAGGTGATAAGTTGAGTTTTCAGCCTCTTGAGTCATTTAATAAAGTGTGCCCTTCCTTGAGTATAGTCATACATTTTGGGTCATGTCATATGAGGTTAATAAATGACTAAGTGGTTGTCATGGTCATTGTCCTAGGTAATATTGGTCAAAAGATAAGTAATTTGTTTCCTAAGGGTGATTCATGGGTCATGTAAGTTGGTTTTTGTCCATTATAAGTCATCATTTATCTCTCAAATCATGATTTGACTTTCTGTTTATCGTTTTCCTTCATGATTACGAGTTTGTAGCGCATTTGGGTACTGTTGTACTGAAAGCACTACCAAGTCATCCATTGTTTTCAATGAAAATAATCATTTCAACATAAGGCGCACTACCAACTCATGGGGGAAACCCTGTTTTGAATTTCAAAAATTTCCAAGGTAAAAGCTATTAAAAGAAGGTGCTTTCTGCTGGACATATTTTCATTGATGTCAATAGTCGATGTGATGATTTGTTGTTATAATGAATTATCATTGTGATTTAATAGATATGAGATTCTCATTGATGTCAACAGTATATCAGTTAGTATAAGATGTCAAACAGTATGCATAGATCAAAAGCATAAGCTCAGGAGGAGGAGAAAAAAATATGCAGAGATCAATGCTCAGAAGGGAGAACATTGTACCAAAGAGAATGAAGATCAAATATCATAAGGAAGAGTGCATTGCACAAGTGTCGTCAGGATCGATGGAAATATTGAGAAGTCAACCAATGTACAGGAAAAGGTGAGAATCCTTAGCAGTCGTCTGATCAAGAAATTGATGGTATTGACCATCTCATATAACGCACATTGGTCATATGAGTGATCGTGGGCTTGAGGACCATTGGAGGATCATGAATGTCGAATATGCAAGCCAGATCAACTACATGGATAAATTGCAGAGATCGGAAGGAGAATTAAACAAATCACTAGTTCCAATCCCACAATTGGCCTAGATTGTCAAATCCCATAGACTTGAATATCAAAGACTATGGTTGATCCAATAAATGATCAATTTAAGTCAAATTAAGTCATGACCGTTGGATGCGTAATCGCTAGATAAACAACAGGGATAGATTGCGGAGATCGAAAGGATAATTAAATATCGTGCTATTTCCAATACCGCAATTAGTCAATACCATCAGATATTTTAGCTTCGAATATCGATGATTGGGGTTAACTCAACAAAAACGCACAAATTCAAATTGCGGATTTTTGGTGACGAGTTATATCACTTGCAAGTTGTGGCTTTGCAATCATCTGTGATCATTGATCTGCTTTGAGTGTCTTCACAACTATTGGATCACATTTTAGTGGAAGGACAGGATAAGATGAAAGGGTTGAAAATTTGATTATCTGAATACCCGTCAGCTGTCAGATCAAACCCAAATTCTCATTAGCTGTCAAATAATTTTAAAGTGGAAGGATAGGTTAAGTGAGGTAAAAGGGCTGAGATTTCTAATATCCGAATATCCGTCAGCCGTCGAATCAAACCCGAATTTCTGTCAGTCGTCGGATCATTTTTTAATTGAAGCATAGGATAAGCAAGGTAAAAGATCTAAGATCTCATTTATACGAATTTTTTCCAATTGTTGGATCATTCTAAGTGAAAGGACAGGATAATCTAGAAGAGTTGCATCACAAACTGATCGATCCATTTATCCAGGATCATGATCGACGAACAACATTTAATTCGGGTATAAAGATGCAAGGAGGTTAAGCTCCTAAAAAAACTCACTTCAGATTTTTCAGTTTGAGAGTTGAATTACCCGAAGCCCAAAATGAAAAATGAATAAGGGCCATCAGATCTGGAGGATATACGATGATCGTTGGATCAGGGTTGTTGGTCAGCTGACCATGTCAACAAGGACACGTGTGGACCACATCTACAAGGACATGTGGCAGACCACGTAAGCAGACCATGACAACAAAAGACATGTGACAGACCATGTCAGTAGACCACGTCAGAAAATACACATGGCATAATCATATGATGACAAGCGTCAAGAGGAAATTGGCTCGTTCCATGACAAGAAGTGATGTAAGAAAGTTATGTCACTCCCAGAGAATTTCTTCGAGAGTTTCACCACTAAGAAATGTCAAATGTATTGAAGGAAAAAGTTCCAAAGTCACTCTCAGTCGTTGATATGAGATACCCTTAGGATACTATTCTGATCGTTAGATCAAGTATATGAACATATTACACATGAGGAGATCCACATTAGCAAGACTACGTTAGAAAGGACACATTGCGCAATCAGACAATGACAAGTGTGAAGTTGAATCGACATTTCAGGTATGTGAAAATCACGAATCTGAGTGAAACGTGGTAGATACTCAGCTCATGACACGTCATCAAGTGACGTAAGTAAGTTACGTCACTTCGGGAGTTTTTCTTTGGGAGTTTTACCACCAGCACTTGCCCAAAGTCCCAAAGTCTCGAATGTTGAAGTCCCGAAGTGGACACGAGACGTCCTATATGAAGATCACTTCGAGAGAATTATTGACCATTGATATACTACAGTGTAAGGATAGTATAAGTGGAAGTATTAACCGACAACAAGAAGTCTCCACCACTTATGACTTACTCATCAGGTGATCACTCTGAAGGAAAGAAGAGGTTGAGATTTGAAATCTTCGAAGTTCGAAGACCTGAAGGAGATCTTGACCATTGATCCGAAAGGAACATGCATTAGTGGATTGACATCTCCAGAAGATTGACGTATGGAGGAAATAAGGGGTTGATATTTGAAATCTCCAAAGTTCGAAGAACCGAAGAAGATCTTGACCGTTGATCCGAAAGGTAGACACATCGGTGGATTGACAGCTCCAGAAGATTGACGTGCAGAGGAAAGAAGGGGTTGATATTTGAAATCTCTAAAGTTCGGAGACCCGAAGGAGATATCGACCGTTGATCTAAAAGGGGCACACGTCAGTGGATTGACAACTCTAGAATATTGACGTACAAAAGAAAGACGATTAGACAACTGAGAGGGGGGGTGAATTAATTGTTACTGTTCTTAAACAATTATGCCTATTTTGAACTCTTTACAGAACACTCAATGATGATGAAAATAAATAAGGGAAGTAAGCAATAGAATATTCAACATCAATCACACACATGAAATATACAAAGATAGATATTTCTTGAGGAAACCCATAAAGGGAAAAACCTCTTCTTCTTGATGTGATAAGTAATCTTTATTTTTTTTAGATTGTCATTCTTATGAGCTCCAACTCCTCTTGAGGATACAACCTCTTTTTTACAAGCAACAACTTGCTGAGAGAACCAACTCTCTGGTTTCTCTAGAACCCACTAGAAGGAATCACCAACTCCCTAAGTGTTACAACACCAACTGGATGGAAGCACAGGCACCAACTTGTATAACAGAGAACAATAGTTCTCCCTTGCACCACTGTGCCACCCTGGTTTTTTTGGTTGCAAATAGATGGAAGCTACAACTCCCTGTGTTCAAGAACCCACTTGAAACATTGAGGAAACCAGTCCTCCCTAGCACCTCCCTACCACCCTGAAATATAAATCTTTTCTTTCTTAAATTTATCACAGTGATACAACATTTATCAATGACTTACCAGTCTCATCATTGTTCTGCTACACTGCTCTATTTTGTCTGAATTCATGTCTTTCTACTCACATCCACAATGATTTTTGCTCTTCTACATTTTATACTCTATGCACCATCTGAATTCTATGTGTTATGCCTTTGCATGATCTTCATTGCGTCATTATTATTCCCTATAGGTTGTTCACTATGTCTCTTCCTCACAACTGCATAGCTAACCACCAGAATCACCTCACTTCTTTGTTCTACGTCTTTTTCTCATGTCGAGTCCTCTACTTGATCATCATGGCAACTCTTTTTCATCCCTGGAAGTTAGCTCAATGTGTTCATCATCAGTGGGAATTATGATGATATTTATTATCTTCTTTGGTAGTCAAAACTCTTCATCTACTCTGTCAGTTATAGCCAGCCAATTATCGATTCTTTGGCTTCTAATCCCCTTCCTTCATGTGATCACTAGCGATGACCATACACTTGGGATTAACAAGTGCTTGAGATTTTATCAATTCAACAAACATGATTCATTCTCTTGAAATGGACGATTGTCGTAACTTCATCACTTTTCCCTTCAGAACTTTTGGGTTTGAAGCCTTTCGAAAATTCTGAATCCAAATTCCCGAACAGATTGGACGAATTACATTCGTTTCATGGAAACCGATTAATCGTCATATTTGAATATTGCAAGGCTTAATATGATGGCCAAGACTTAATCAACCATTGTGATGGATGGCCACCTTTTACTCCAGGTCTTTGGCTATTACACTTACACTATACTTCCACTATATCTTGATAAATGGTTGAGAGTGCACCCGACATCAGATCGATGGTTGATATCTCCTACTGGTCTCAAGACTTCGGAGATTTCAAATCTCAACCCATTCTTTTCTCCATACATCAATCTTCTGAAGTTGTCAATCCACTGACATGTGTCCCTTTTGGATCAATGGTCAAGATCTCCTTCGGGTCTCTGGACTTCGAAGATTTCAAATCTCAAACCCCTTATTTACTCTGGAGTGATGTCACTTACTTACGTCACTTGATGATGTGTCATGAGCCTAGTAGCTTCCATGTGTCACTCGGATTTGTGATTTCCAAGTACCTTAAATGTTGAATCAACTTGACACTTGTCATTGTCTGATTGCACCACATATCCTTGTTGACATGGATCCTCATGTGGCACATGTTCTTCTCCTATATCTAACAATTGTCCTAAATCCCATTATATCTTAGATCGAAAAATGAGAGTGACTTCGGACCTCCATCCTTCGGGACTTTGGGACTTTTGACATTTCTTGGTGGTGAAACTCTTGAAGCAATTCTCAAAGAGTGATGAAACTTTCTTACATCAATTGTTGACATGGAACGAGCCAATTTCTTCTTGATACTTGTCATCATATGATTATGCTATGTGTATTCATTGACGTGGTGTACTGACATAGTCTGCCACATATCCTTGCTGACGTGGTTTGTTGATGTTGTCTGTTGAAGTGGTCTTTTGACATGTTCTGATGACCAACAACACCGATCCAATGGTCCTCGTATGTCCTCCAAATCTTATGGTCCTTATTCATTTCGGATTTCCGGGCTTCGGGTTTTTCCAATATCAAACTTTTCAGAGTGTAACCTCCTCGTATCTTTATATCTGAAGTGAATCCTGTTCATTGATCAGAATATTAGATCGACGACTCGATATTTCTGTGATGTATCTCTTCTGGCATATCCTGTCATTCCACTTGGAATGATCCAATGACTGATGAAAATTCGCATTTCAGGAATTTCAAATCTCAAGCTCTCCAGAGTATAACCTCCTCATGTCTTTAGATCTGAAGTGAATGTTGTTTGTCAATAATGAACTTGTATCAATGGCTCAATCTTTCTGTGATGTGACTTTGCTGTCTTATCCTCTTCTTCCACTTGGAATGATCCAACGGCTGACAAAAATTCACATTTTGGGAATTTCAAATCTCAAGCTCTCTAGAGTGTAACCTCCCCACATCTTTAGATCCAAAGTGAATATTGTTCGTTGATCATGAACTTAGATCTACAGCTCAATATTTTTACAATGCGTCTTTGTTGTCTTATCATGTCCTTCCACTTGAAAGTGATCCGACGGCTAACGGGAATTCGCATAATCAAATTCTCAATTCTTTTGCCCCACTTATCCTGTCCTTCCACTCGAAAGTGATCTGACGACTAGATGGAATTTGCATAATCGAATTCTCAATCATTTTTCCTAGTTTATCCTATCCTTCCACTCAAAAATGATGAAATAGTCGCGAGGATGCTCGAAGTAGATCAACGGTCAACGATGATTGCAGAACCACAAATTGCGAGTGATTTAACTCGACACCCAAACTCCGTAATTTGAAGTTGTGTGTTATTGGTGAGTCAATGAAAATCATCGATATTCAAATCTATAATATTGGATGGTCCTAACTAATTGCAGGATTGGAACAAGCGTGATGTTTAATTCTTGTTTCAATCTCCGCAATTAATCCTTGTCGTAGATTTGGCGATTGCACATCAGACGGTCATGATTTAATATGAGATAAACTCATTGTTTGTTATATCAACCGAAGTCATAGATCTTTGAAACTATGAGATCTGACGATCTATATAGATTGCGGGATTGTAACTAGCGAGTAGTTTAATTCAGCTTTTTCTCCCCACATTTCATCCCATAGATCTGGCTTGCAGATCCGACAGACTTGATTTGATCTGAGTTTTATTGTGCCATCTCTTCTGATATTTGACTTCTTCTGCACACTTTGTCTGTAATCATGCCATCGTCGTTGTTGTTCTTTCCATCAATGACAAGCATGTTCTTTCTTGTAAATCATGCCAACAATAACCCCCTTTGGCATTGATGGTAACCCTAAAAGGTTTCTCTATTCTTCTTGGACCTCCAACTATAGCATTCAGACCACTCCTTTTCTCCCCCTTTGACATTAATGTCAAAGAGAACATGCTCCCTCTGAGTTGTTGCAGTATGTTTCAGAGGTATCATATATTCAACCAATACATACTCCACCTGACGGGATGGACTCTCTGAGGTTGATAATGGGTTCATACCCAAATTCTGGAATAGATACTCAAACTAATCTTTTGAAAATAGTTTAGTTTGTCCTCATGGATTCATGGTTAGGCTAGGGGGTGAGCGGAGCAAGTAGATTGTTTGTTCCATTCTAAATTTGGGAGGAAAGTGGTTGTTCCATTTGTTATTTGACAATTTGCTCAAATATGTCCATCTACTCCTTATCTGATCGAATGTTATTTGTTTTAATGATTGATATAATAAATCGCTTTAATTCTGGATGAATTGTTCTATTGATTAAATTATTATTGGAGTGAAATAAAATATAGTATAACTCTTATAGTTTTATTGTATTCTTTGAGTAAGAAATTATGCGTGTATTAACTATAGATGGGACTGTTTTATATAAGCATATGGAAGATGTATCTAAGCTAGATGGAATCAGTATTGTGCTAACCCTATCATTTCAAGCCTATGATTTATTTCATATGAGTAACCAACTTTAAGATTATTTTCAATTGAAGAATGCCAAAGAAAATTTTGGAAGTAAACTTGAAAACTTAATATTTACCTAGACATATATGGTTATAGGTTAAATACACATGTTGTAATAAATATTTATGATAATCTGGTTGTGCATCTTTTATTTAAGTCTTGGAATGATTATATATAATAGGAAGCTATTGTGTGTGTGTGTGTGTGTGTGTGTGTGTGTGTGTGTGTGTGTGTATAGATATTTGTATGTGTGTGTATGTATGTATGTATAGTTGTCTGTACAAAATTCCAGACTCACTTAAATGCCTAGGGTATGCATAAAACCAGATGCCAATGATATAAAGGAAAGTGATTAGTCAGTT
>JASDQU010223369.1:3293-17592 GCA_032191745.1 Picea mariana | reverse complement strand
CGGTGACACTTTGTATCACTAAGAAATAAACAATATCTTGTGTCGTTGTTTAACTCATGGAGAAGCCTAGTTAGTCCTACAATATTGCCACAGTGGGGCTTGTGGTGGTCACCTATCTGGGTTTGCGACAACCTGAAAAAATTTGTGAGCCAGTTATTTATGGCCTACTATGTTTAAAGATTGTATTAAAGCGGTTAAGAAGTGTCACCCCTACCAGGTGTTCACTCAGAAATGTGTTCACATCTAGTCCCTCTTCACCAAGTCATTATCGTTGGTCCCTTCACTAAGTGGGGGGTGGACTTTGTGGATTTCAACCCAATTTTGGTTGGGGGAATCAACACATTATCACGGCCTTCAACTTTACTAAGTGGGTTGAGTCCATGTCTACAGTTAAATATGACATGAAGACTATCGTCTTCTTAGTATTTAATCAAATGATCGTCCAGTTTGGTATCCCGAGTTATATTGTCACTGATCATGGCAGTCACTTTCAGAATGAAATGATGGAAGAGCTAGCATCTAATATGGGGTTTAGACATGGTCATTCTTATTCATATTACCCCCAGGAAAATGGACAAGTAGAGGCCTTCAACAAGTCTCTCAAGACCATTTTGCAAAAAACTATCAGCTAGAGTAAGTCTGACTTGCACATTATGCTATATCGCGCACTCTGGGCATACCGAACCTTGATCAAGACTTCGTTTTCGTGAAATCTAAGAAATCATTAGTCTTTGTGAATTTAATATCTGACTTTCCATGATTAGATGAGGCTGTTATCCATGTTGATTCGTTTGTGGACGAACACATTTTTCTTGTCTCATCGTCCGACCCCTGGCATGGATACATTGTTCTCTATCTTCAAACATTGAAGTTCCCTCAGTATCTCTCACGAGATAACCGATGATGTGTAAGGTACCAAGATGAGAATTATACGATATTCAATGACACTTTGTATCACTGAGGAATTAAAATATATTATGCCATTGTTTAACTCACGGAGAAGCTGATTCGGTCCTGAAAGATTGCCACAGTGGGGCTTGTGGTGGCCACCTATCTGGGCTTACAACAACCCAAAAAAAATTAAGATTCGGTTATTTATTCCCTAATATCTTTAAATATTGTATTGAAGTGGTTAAAAAGTGTCACCCCTTCTAGGTGTTCGCTCATAAAATGCTCTTGCATCCAGTCCCTATTCACCCAGTCATTATGTCGGTCCCTTCACTATATAGGGGGTGGACTTTGTGAATTACAACCCAACTTCGGCTAGGGAGAATCAACACATTATTGCAGTCTTAGACTAATTTAATAAGTGGGTTAAGGATATTCCTATAGTTAAATCTGATGGGATGACTTCTGCCTTCTTCGTATTCAATCAAATGATTGCCCGGTTCGGTATCCCGAGTGATATTGTCACTGATGATGGCAGTCACTTTCATAACAAAATGATGGAAGAGATAGAATCTAAGATGGGGTTTAGACATGATCATTCTTATCCATATTACATCCAGGTAAATGGAAAAATAGAGGTCGTCAACAAGTCTCTCAAGACCATTTTGCAAAAAACTGTCAACCAGAGTAAGTACGACTTGCACATTATGCTATATCCCACACTTTGGGCATACCGAACATTGGTCAATACTTCCACCAGATTTTCCCCTTTCCAATTATTACATAGTGTCGAGTCGATTTTACCTATTGAATGTGAAATCCAATCTCTCAATTTGGTAGTTACGCTCCTACCTGACACTTTCGATCTTGAGCGATGCCTTGTACACCTAGAGAGTCTTGACGAGCAGCATCGAGATGCCCCTATGTCTATCGAGGAAAACAAAAAATGTGTCAAGGTCCAGTATGATAAGTCTGTCTATCCTTGGTTGTACACTAAAGGTGACTTGGTCCTCTTGTATGATCAAGCAAAGGAACCATTGGGCACAGGAAATTTTAAACCCAGGCAACACAGTCCTTATATTGTGCGACGTATTCTAGAAAAAGGATCCTATGAGTTAGAATATTATGAAGGGAATATGTTGGCCGAGCCCAGGAATGGGCTCTAATTGAAAATATATTAATCTTGCGAGATTCCGAAAGAGTCATACCCAATATATGGGCACACCAACCACTTGTCGCTTCATGGCTTCCGACAGATCCTCTACCTGAACCATGGGAATCCTATGAGTCAAACGAGACAGGTTGCCCTGCACGTTTTGTAGGACTCTCTCATCTTCTCCTCCCTCTACCTCCTCTCCCTATTTCCTATGTTGATTTCGAAGAATCCCTTCCTGTCATCGTGGACCCACATCTTCATTACACATGTGTCTAGTTAGTACTTAAGTATCATTAAAAAATATTTTTGTTTCACTATACAAAGATACAAAAAAAAATGAAATATCTAAAAGCATTTGACATACCTATGTCACCGTAGGTAGTCCTTGGTGGGAGTGGCATGTCTAGATATCCTCTAAGGTCAATTACTGCATAGGGATATTCATCTAGGGAAATAACCTGTTGCTGCCACTAGTAGAAGAAATCCTCGTTGTAGGGTGTGGGAACCCTACCTCCCCACTATCGTTTCATTACCTCGGTCCACCATTCCATGGTTGGATTGTGAGGTCCTCTCAGAAGAATCTCAACTCTAACTCCCAATCCTGGAACCCACTCAAAGAAGAAACTACATAAGATAGAGGAAAACCCAAAACTCCTCTTACTACCTTGTTTGCAGTCTGTCAACTAGCTCTTCATATTTTCCAGTAGTGAGGTACACCAGTCATATACTCTGGGTCTAAATCACTCTACTACATAGAACATGAGTGGCCTTGATTCCTGGTGAAACAAGGCTGAACCTGTGATCCTGGTCAACACGAGGACAACAATCTTCAGGATGATATTGTTTATCGCTCGGATATGGAGTTGAATCCCAACCTTCGGAGTCCCTGCTACACAGTGGGCATCTATGTACTCCTCTATTTTCATTC
Organism: Picea mariana; assembly: GCA_032191745.1. Lineage (NCBI taxonomy): Eukaryota > Viridiplantae > Streptophyta > Pinopsida > Pinales > Pinaceae > Picea > Picea mariana. The sequence goes on along the minus strand of JASDQU010223369.1, from coordinate 14,620 downwards.
CACTCCCTTCTCCCCATTATATGAGGATTACAACCTCTCCCCGACATGATAATTAATTCAAAAATTAGATATCCTCTACTTCCATCCTCAATGGTTTCCCATCAAGGTTGAAGCTTTCACTCTCAAGGTCCTAGTAACCAACAAGAATCTCAAGCAACCTCACTTGCTCCCAAATCCCTTTGAGTGCCCAAAATTTATATAAGCCACATCTCTTCAAGGCCATTTGTGCCCCCAAATCTCTATCCATAGTAGTATCGACCTCCTAATTCTCCCTTTCCCTCCATTCAAGTACCATCATGCGAGCGAAAAGTCAAATTTTGAGTAAGCAACCATAGAAATCATTGATTGTGTAATTGTACACGAGTTTCTTCACTTATAGTCATGTATAGGGATAGGTATATGCACCCTGTCATTTTCACAGTCCCATATAACCCATCATATGCATGACCCGATAAGAGACAACCCACATACACCGAATTTCATAGTTTACGCCCTAAATTGCTCAAAATTTGGAACCTAATTTAAAAATTTAATCCACTGGAAATGAAGAGGAAGGGAAGAAGAGTTACCTGGTCCATAAGGTTTCTGATTTCGTTGCTTGATTCTCCCGCAATCACCAGTTGAATGTCGGAGGTATTTTGGTCCAATTTTCACTATTTGGGTAAAAAATCAAAATGACATAGTAATTTTTGGTTTATGTTACTATTTATACTAGTTTTTACCAACTTTCTATAGTTTTGAGTCATTTTTTCTCCTAATGGACTAATATAAAAGTGGATTGAGTTGGTTTTTGTAGTTTTCACCAGGGATTCTTATGGATTTCAATGTTATGTTGGTTGTTTATCACCATGGGTAGGTATTTTCATTACCCAACATATAAGATAGGTATCCATTCCATCATGCATTTTTGCATTATCCTATAACTGCCACTTTTTTTTCCTTAGGTACGAACCCATTTTTTGCGACATACAACCTTCCATATGCTATAAGTAGTGTTATTATCAAGTGGTAGAGACTTACTAAACATGGGTTCCCTAGTTAGAGCCTTTGCTTCATTTGTTGCCCATGTAGAGTTTTTCCATAGGACCGAGAGTCCCTCATAGCTAATGCATGAATTTATGTTGATCCTCATTCCTCACTCATAAACATGTTGCCTTATACCTTGAACAATCCCAACCAAGATTAATTTAATCTCTTTTAAAATTCATTTTCAAAAAGTGAAAAGATTGTCGATTGAATTTTTCTCTTTCACACTCGTAAATTGGATTTGAAAGGAAATCTATTTGGCACAAGTTTATCCCTTTTTCAGACCAAGTAGACTAAATGACATAAAAGAGGAAATTTTTTGGTGTTAAGTTGTGATTTCATCTCATTCCCTTGCTTGCAGTATTGAGCCTATATCCGGTTCTCTCTTTGTGTTATAAACCATTTTCATCAATAGTTTTTTGCATCCTCAACCAAGCAGATCCTTGTTTTTATCCATCGCAATTTGACACCCTATACCTAGGAGGGAATATTCCATTGAGTGTCCTTCACCTGCATGCATATCCTTGCATTAATCATAGGTATGTTCCACTACTAGAACAAGTTTTTCTTACTTGTGACACTCATTTCCTCCTCTGTATCATAGCATTCATTTGTCTATGAAAAAAAAAAAAAAACGATGCGTGGGAAGGGAGTATTATCTAATGTTGGCAGCAGTCGTTTCACCTGTGAACAAAGAACAAAGTTATTGAGTCCATTTTTCATCATAATTTTGGGATTAGCATGGCCTTAGGAAGATGAGTTCATTACAAAGTATTCTCTATTGACTGGTTACTCCTCTAGTCCCTATAGAGAGTTTCATTGATGCCTCCTACATCTTATGTTTTCATCATTTAGTCTATGCCACCAGAGTCTTCCATATGTCTCGTTCTTTTTTTCAAAGGAATTCTATCAACTTGTGTTGGCCACTCATCAGAACTATTGACTTTGCATGTCAGGAATACCCTTATTCTCTCTTAGAATCACATGATATTGTAGTCCTATCATGCACCCTGGTCCTACTTTCATCATTGGTAGGTAACCTTGAACCCAACGGTCGACATTTCATCATTGGTCATTGACTGGGTCGTTTCCCTTATGTTTGATGGAAAGAAATCTATTCACACATTGGTATTCAGGGAGTGTCTTGGATACCATTAGACTTATTGGTGTTTTCCTCGGATTTCTCAACAATTTTTCTCATTGGATGCTATTCAGAGGGTATTTTTCATGTACTTCTTACACTTGGCACATGTGAAAGATACACAGGGTCGTTGGTTAATGAACATGTTCTTCATACAATTTCCTCCAAATCATGAATCTTGTGATTTGTACTTGGTGTTGACTGATGAGAGATTCTTTAATGCTCTCCTTTCAATGGGTCTCCTTCCATCGACTTCATCTCATCTATTATGGAAATGGGACCTAGAGTATTATGAGTACCTGAAGGCTTGCAGTCATTAGTGGCAAGTTCTCTCATCGTTGATAGTTGGGAATACATCATTGTCTCCTAATCAATGGATTCTTAAAGTGTTCAACATTGACTCCTTTATTCACATGTGTAAGAATGTAATCAGTGCCTTGATAACTACTTTCATTATTGGTAGGTTGTCTTGTGTTTGTTAATGGTATACCTCAATGAACGGTAATCAAACGATGTCTCATTGTGTTCGACCTCAACTCATTTATTCACATGATGTATACTTGCAACTCTAGAGGATTGTTTAGAAGACTTGAAGACATTAGTATGTGTTCGTAGATTCCCTGAGTTGTTGCTTGCTTTTCATTGTACCGGTACCTATGTGACTTTAGTAATCATGGAAAATTAGATTGTACTCCATTGTATATAGATATCCTTAGATTGGTTTTGAGATTGGTTCTACTGGGCCTTGTTAGTGACTATGATATTCATTGGCATGTAACCGCATTTGTATTTTCCTATTCATGGCCATGGATAGTTGTTTGGAAAATTTTCACATGGATCTGCAGTGTATTTCTATTGACAACCATGTATGCAAAGTCAGTGCAGAATGTAATGAGCAACTAGTTCCTATAGCTGGTTCCACATCACTCTACTTTTGGGTTGTTTATAATGTATTTTGGCCATCATAGATACTCTTCTGACCTCACACATTAGGGGGAATCTGTTATAGAATTATTCTCCTCACTCTATGTAATCTTGCACATAAGGCCTTTTTCCATTTCCCTATGCAGATTTATCATCCCTGTTTGTAAAATCCAGAGCTTAAAATGCATATTTTTCCACATGTACGCATATTGCCTACTATACATCATGCGTATACGAAGGATTCTCCACTAAAGCCCACGTAAATCAGGATTTATGCCAAAAAATGAAAGTTAATGTTGGGTTTCCATGTCACGAGAGGAGATCTATGATCCTTGGCCTTCCATATACTGGAAACATTCCAACTCGGCCCTTTAGTTCCATTTTGAAGGCTATACATGGGTCAATTCCGAGCTATGGGAAGAGGAGAAGGAATTCAAATTTGAGAGAAAAATTACTCTAGATAAATTACTTACTTCACATTGAGTCTGCATCCCTTTGTCCTTTAATTTTGAACGCAATGTTCAACCCCAAGATCTTCTCTTATTCATGGAGAACCTCATTGTTTCTCTTTTATGAGTTTGCCTTTGGTGGAGGATTGAAGTGGTGGAGGACCAGCTGGAAGGAACTTAGTTTCTCAGTTCCAAACCATGGCAACACAGAAGTATGTAACATTTTTGGTGCAAACCCCCCTTCCCTCCAAAGTGTTGATCGACCTCCTCGTCTAGGATCATTCAAGTCACTGAGATGAATTGGCTCATCGGGCTCCTCATAGGAACTAGGTTAACTTGACACAGGCCCTTCCTTTTTTTTGCACAGGTTTTATGGAACCCACGGGCCCTCTCCTTAGCACTCTTATCTATCTATTCTAGGCTCCTTCTTTGCATGTGACCATGAACTACAATTGTGGGCTATCTCCCTTCACAACTTTGTGCTTCGAATATTTTTCCGGTTGCTTTCTCCCTTTTTCCCGGTTCTTGAATCGGAAAAACCTCCAAGACCAAATATATGGTCCACGTTCCTCTCGCGATTGATGACTGAGATTAAATCATGACTTCAAACTTCATGAGTCTATACATCTCCCAAATATTTCCTTCTTGAATTGCAAACCAGCGAAGTGTTGACTTCTCGCCACTTGTCCTATATTAATGGATGGCTAGAATTTCTTCAACTCCCAGCTCTTCGGGTATTCCCTCCTTCTGAAATCCATGGATGTCTCCCACGCCCCCTTCCTAGTGACAATGAATAGGATCAAATCACTCTTCGCGACCCTGAGAACACCTTCAGGACTTCATAAGTCCTTGATCTCTTCACACTTAGTGCAATTCTTCTTTTCGAGACTTAGGTTTTATTTTTTTGAACTTCTTCTATACTCCTTGTAGAATTCTTTGTAGACTCTTCTGAAACTTTGCTCGGATTGAAAACTTCCAAAGTTATCAGTTCCCTACATCCTTTAGTGGACTTTCTCTTGCCCTCCTAGAAAATTAACGCCTTTCCTCCTGAGCTTTGTAAGATTAACTTACAATACCTTGGTGTCGTCCTTGTGCTTGACTGAGTTCTTCGACAGATTCTCCCTTGGTCTTCTTGAGGGTTTTAAGGAATCTCCTTTTATTTTGTCGATGCACTCTTGAAAATCCTTCCTTCCTTAGAATGTTAAAAAATTCTAGGATTCTCTTAATAATTCCAACACCTTAGAATGTGTATGCTCTCGTACTTTCTCTATGCCCTCCTCGAACAATATTACAGAGTGTTCAGTAACTCTACGTTGTGATCCCTCCTACACAATATTTATTTCCAAGGTACATAACCACCTTGAAATTTCCTCCTTAGTCTATGAATTAACCTGGTATGCCCTCCTGGCAGCTTCTCTTCTGATTCCACTGAGTTCAGACACACACTCCTTGCGTCGGCTCACTGATTTTCCACCCTCTGTTGCGCACTCCTTGCACTTAGATTAGAGAACCAGACTTAATCCAACGCACTCATAGATAGAAAATTATAATTATACCCCTGCAGATAATTTATAACATACATCTACAGTTAAAAATCATACAAACGACATTCACAACAAAACCATCCATACATCCATTACACAAAAATTGATAAATAGAAAAAACGATTCCTTTTATATTAATGGTAGAATATCAAATTACAAATGTTTGAGTCTGGACTGCAAATGAGTATCGTCTCTCTGTGTTTCTCTCCCTATATCCTATGCATATTTATATCTCCTTTTCATATCTCTGTCTTCCCACTCTACTGGCAATAATACAAGAGTTTATATAAGAGGGGATCGATGGGCTTGCCTCCAAACTAAGCTAGTGGTGTATAATCACCATTCAAAAAGCCCTGACTACCGAGGCAGATTACAATGATGGAAATATGATTTGAATCAGATGAAGATCCCTCCTACCTTCAACCACTTAATGGTGACCTTATATCTAGCTTGTGTGAAGGCACAATTTGGCTCTTCCCTCTTGTGAACATTAAATGCCTTGATCACACTTAGCTTCTCAAAGGCCAAAAAGAGAGGGTGGTGCCTCACCCTTCCTTGAATGTGCACCACTCATGCTATCTGGCTTGCGTGTGCTGAGGTTGAGCGATGCTCCTGTATCATACTCCATGGCTACACAAATTCATGAGATCCTTCTCATGAGCTTTCCAGCCCTATTGAAATCCTCTTGGATCCCAAAATTTCCCCTGGAGTTGTCTTTCGAATCCCCTTCTCTTTCGCTACTTCCACATCTTCCCTACTTCTTGTTAAGGTTCCTTTCTATCCAGCTTCCCCTTGCTAAACACTTCCATTGTTGACCCCAACATCAACCTCCTTATCTCCTCAATAACCTCGTCCAACTGCTCCATTGGTTGGCTCTTATTTTGCAGACTCACTTGTTGCACTTCCTCCTTTTCAATGGGTAGATCACATCAACCTCCCATGTTATTTTGTTCATATCTCATAGTCTAATATTTCCACTCTACCACAACTTTCACTCCTATCGGATTTTCATCACTGAGTTGTTGCTCAACTACTTCCTCTGACAGATTGCCCCCTATCATTTTCTTGACTGGATTTGTTCTAGCTTCCTCTAGATGTGACACATGTTGGTATGTATCCTTTGGCATGGATATCCCTTGGCATCCACCTTTTGGTTCCAGGCTATCCAACCAATCCTTTGGTGCCCTTAATTCTATCTCCCACTAAGTGAGTAACTCAATTGGGTACTTTGATTCTATTGGGACAAACTTCAGTATATGTTCCTTCTCTTGATCTATGACATTCTGAACACATTGTCCTATTTTTGCATCCACAACATCTGTGCTAGCTTCTCCCTGTCTTCTTAGAAGGAATATCTCGAATCCTCCAATGACCAAATGCTCCTCTGACCCTTTTCCTTGGTGGTGGAAGTATCTCACTTCTCATAGCCTTCATTCACATGGCTCATAGTTCCACATGAATCTCCATCTGAGTGAGGTATTTCTTTTTCCTCCTCTTCATCTGTCAACATCCCTTGATGTGAAATCTTAGTTGAGCTCATCCCTCCTCCCTTTATCACTTGGAAATTCATGATGTCTCCTTTTCCCTTCTGTCATTTTATGAGATCATCTGACCTCTTCACATTGCTCACTTGGCAACATACGAGGCCTCTGCTAGATATCTTTCCCTCATCACCGAGGTTTCCATCATGCCTCAACCACATTTTTAACATCTATTTTTTCCTCTTGGCCAACAACTTCCGAACGTGCCACTTGGTTTTCCTTTTCAAAGGCCACTCATATCTGTAGTGCATTTTTATTCTTGTTGCATATCAAATTCTAGCTTCTCCATCCTAGTTCATATTTCCCTTAGTTCCTTGTCCATCTCCATTATGTTTTTTTGCGGGTAGACTCCTCGTTGTCCACGTTTCTAACCTACAATGGCCATGGTGTTTCACTGGCAATCCACTTGGTTTTTTATCATCTATTGTACACCTTGCAACAGTCTTAATAGAGAACCAATCTCTGTCTCCCATGACTACAACATTCAATTATGTATTAGCTTTGATACCATTCCTCGTATCATAGTATCTCACGTACCTCCTTCTCCCCACTTGAGAGAAAAATCAATATCTTATACCACTTCTAGTGTAAACCCCCCTTCCCTCCAAAGGGATGCTCGACCTTCTGGTCTAGGATCGTTCAAGTCACTGAGCCAAATTTTCTCATTGGGATCCTGATAGGAACCATGTTAACTTGACACAGACCCTTCCTCCTTTTCGCGTGGGTTTTATGGGACCTACGGGCCCTCTCATTAATGCTCTTCAAATATTAATGCCAATGGATGCTATATCTCTATGTTAGTCTCCTTCTTTGGATGTGACCATAGACTATGACCGTCGGCTACCTCCGTTCGTCACTTCTTACTTCGTATCTTTCGCTAGTTGCTTGCTCTCTTTTCTCCGATTCTCGAATCGGTGAATCCTCTAAGACCAAATCTACGGTCCATGTTCCTCTCGCGATCGACCACTTTGATTAAATCATGACTTCAGACTTCACGAGTCTATAATTATCCTAACTCTTTCCTTCTTGATTTACGAACCAGTGAAGTGTTGACTTTTCGCCCCATGTCCTATCTCAATGGACGGCTAAGATTTCTTCGGCTCACATCTCTTAGGGTATTCCCTCCTTCTGAAATCCATGGATCTCTTATACGTTCCCTTCCCAGTGCCAATGACTAGGATCAACTTACTCTTCATGACCCTATGAAGACCTTTGGGACTTCGGAAGTCCTCGATCTGTGCACACTTAGCAAAACTCTTCTTTTCGAGACTTAGGTTTTTTTTCTTGAACTTCCTCTGCACTCCTTTACATAATTTTGCACAGACTCTTCTGCGACTTTTCTCATCTTGAAAAAATCCAAGGTTCTCAGTTCCTTGTGTCCTTCAATGTACTTTCTCTTTCCCTCTTCGAAAATTAACACCTTTCCTCTTGATCTTTGTAACATGAAATTACAATATCCTTGTTGCACTCCTTGCACACTTGACTCAGTTCTTCGACGGATTCTCCCTTGGTATTCCTGAAGGTTTTAAGGACTCTCCTTTCCTTTGTTGATGCACTCTTGCAAAGCCTTCCTTCTTCAAAATGTTCAATAATTATGGGATTCTCTTAAGAATTCCAACACCTCTGAATGTCTTTCTCTTGTAAGCTCTCGTACTTGCTCTATACCCTCCTGGCAGAATATTACAGAGTGTTCAGTAACTCTACATTTTGCTTCCTCCTACACAATCTTTCTTTCCAATGTACTTAATCACCTTGAAATTTCCTCCCGAGTATTTGAATTAACCTGGTATGATCTCTTGGAAGCTTCTCTTCTAACTCCACTGAGTTCAAACACACACTCCTTGCGTCAACTCATAGATTTTCCACCCTTTTTCATGCACTCCTTGCACTTATCCTAGAGAACTAAACTTAATCCAACACACTCATAGATAAAAAATTATAATTCTACCCCTGTAGATGATTTCTAAAATACATATATAGTTCAAAAGAATACAAACGACATTCACAAGAAAACCATGCATACATCCATACATAGAAATTGATAAACAGGAAAAAAAATTCCTTTTCTATTAATGGAAGAATGTCAAATTACAAATGTTTGAGTCCAAACTATAACTAAGTCTCAACCCTCTGTGTTTAAATCCCTATATCCTATGAATATCTATATCTCCTTTGCATATCTTTTTATTATTACTCTACTGTAAATAATACAAGAGGGGCTCGATGGGATTTCCTCCAAACTAAGATATTGGTGTATAATCACCATTCAAAAACACCCGACTACTAAGGCAGATTACAGTGATGGAAATAATATCTAAATCATATGTAGATCCCTCCTACCATCAATCACTTAATGGTGACCTTGTCTCCAGCTTGTGTGAAGGCACAATTTGGCTCTTCCAGCTTGTCAACATTAAACGCCTTGATCACACTTATATTCTCAAAGGATAAAATCAGAGCACAATGCCTCTACCTTCCTTGAATGTGCACCATGCATGCTATCCAACTGGCATGTGTTGAGGTGGAGCAATGATCCTGCATCAATTTTCACTTCTTCTTATCATATATTAAAATAAATACTCTTTTCTCATCCAATTGATATCTTGAAAATATTTGAATTCTTGTTCCATGAGCGTATTTGTCATGTTTATTAATGGATTATTATATTGAATGTGCTAACATCTTTTAATATCACCATATGCTTTCTTTGCTTGGTTGTTGAGGACTAGTTGCAGGTATATTGATTTGGGTCAAGTGCTCAATGATGGACCTCATCGAATGCCTGGAAGAGGTAGGCCTTTTATCTTGTCTTGCTAGCATATTTTTTTACATAGCATACTTGAGAAGAGAGTTGATTTTTGCAGTCATTTCCATATGTTTTGGTTTACCCTAGCCATAGAGATATTTTCCTTGTAATAGTGGTTGCAACAATAAGTGGAGATTTTACTATTTGTTGAATAAGTGGTTGTAAGTGGACAAGTGGTTAGAAGTGGGTTAGCCCCAAAATAATGAAGTTGGGTAAGTTGGTTAGAAGATAACCCCTATAAAAAGCTACTTGGAGAAGTATAAATAAGAGAACAAGGGTCTCTTATGATGATGAATCTATTGAGCATGTTGAACATCTATTTTTGGTGAAAGGTTCATTGTAGGTACTCATGGATGCATCAAAAGCTCCACAAATTTGAGGTACCAAGTAGATTTGACAACAAAATTTTTGGAGGTTCAAAAAATCCTAGTTTTTTGAAGCTGTATGCAGGCTGCGGTGGGCCAGGGAATCTACATATGCAGGCTGAATAAATTCAGGGCACACATATTTGAAAAGGAAAAGAAAAGTGTGAGTAGATGTCATTGTCAGGTTTCTGAGGTCTGAAAAAAGTTTCCAGGATATCATTCTACAAGGTCAAATATGCTACTGAAGTTCTATTGTGTTTATATGTTGTCTTCATGCTTAGATTAACTCATGGTATGGTGAATGATTGAAGCATTATTTGCATGGTTGTTATGATATTTGAATATGGGATATCTTGGCTGGTTGGTTGAGTGTTTTTGTTCTGATATGCTTGAGGGATAAAAATGTTATGTTATGTTGTATGCATCAGGAACATGCATAGGTTGTTGGATGGTGTAGAATTTTTTGTGGTACAGGTTGAGCAAAAACAAGCTGGTTGGAGTGACATATTAATGGTGGATGTGACATAGGCAATAAGGGTGTAAAGGGAAGAAGTTTTGAAGTTTCAGAAGTCCTAGTTTTTGAAGGTGTACACATGATGACTGAGGGAAGGATGCATACATATGTGTGCTTCAATATAGATAGGTCACATACATATGCATGTTGCAGTATAGAATGGTCGTGTACCTATTGGTAGATCAATTTTTGTCTACAAGTTGGGTCTTGTACTTGGTGGTTGGATTCCTCACATCTCGGTTGGTGTTCAGATATGCAATTTGGGTCTTATATTTAGAGTTGGTACTCTATCAGAGTTTTTTCTCTTTTCATTTGATGCTGATAAAACCTTGCGATTGTAGTCTCCCGTAACACGTAATACAAAAGGTTTACATAAATATCTTGTGTTCCATGTGCTATTTATGGTTATGGTTTATTGATTATATATATATATTTGAGATATGTTACATGGAAGAAACTAAGTATGAATGGAAGTAATGAGAAAATTATGATTTCTAACTAAATTTTTGTAAGAAGTGTAAAAAGAGCCTCACATTTATTCACCCCCCCTCTCATTGTGGTAATTGTGTCCTCAATTGGTATTAGATTCGACCTTCAATATAAGCCTTACAATATTAAAGGAGATACATGTATACAAAAATGGATGTACATGCAGATGTAGTTCCATTGTTTGACGAGACATATTAATCAGCATGGATAATAAACACTACTACATATTGTAAAAATTCTGACGTTTTATTTGCGGCGTCATGGACAAAATTGTCCATATTGTCGCAAAATAGAGGAAATTTATAAAAAAAAAAGTTCATGTTGCCCGATAACTTCGGTCTTGCCACGTTAACATCGCTCTTGCCATGTTAACGTCGCTCTTGCCACATTTTCCACTGGAAGGTCGCTCTTTCCACGTTTTCCACTGGAACGTCACTCTTGCCACGTTTGTGAAGATGTATGTCACAATTGCCACATTAACGTCGGTCTTGCCACGTTAACGTCGCTCTTGCCACGTTTTCCACTGGA
>JASDQU010223368.1:7047-17128 GCA_032191745.1 Picea mariana | reverse complement strand
TATCCTTTAAAGTTCCTATGAATACATCAATCAAGTGCTCATCTAGAATATTGATTACCTTTATATTCAATCTTTGGAAGTTCTCAATGTGCTCGGTAACTGAACCCTTTTTCTTGAGGTTTATCAATTGGCTAAAGAAGGTATTGCTCCTTGTATCCTCATAGTGTGCTATCATTTCTTCCATGAAAATTGTCCAAGTGACGAGCGATTTGAGAGAACAAAGCCATCGATACCATACAAATTGATTAGGTTGTACCTTTTGTGTATGTGGCACATTATGTAGATCAAAGAATTGCTCCATCTGAAGTATCCATGTGATTGGGTCCTTGCCATCAAACTTCCTCATATCAGTCTTAGGAACGTGGTTGGTCTTCAACCCAAAGTTAGAGTATCTCCATTCTTGATTCACCTTCCTTGTGTCCTCATCATGAATTTCATGGGATGCATTTTCACTTTCAGGTGTCTTCTCTGTTACAAAATTTTTCAATACTTCCATGATCTCCTCTTTTAAACCATCCATATTTGCCTCCAACTTAGCTTCCATCTCTTGTAGTTCATATTCTGTTACTATCTTATTTTGTAAATCATTTATGTCCCTACGCATTTCTTCACCTTCACCAAGAGTCCAAGTAGGATTGTCTGGAGGTTTATTTGGTGTAGAAATTCCCTTTTTGGGTGGCATGTTGGCCAAGTATCACTTTTGAACCTTGATTTTGAGGTGGTTCTTCTAGACAATCTTTCTTATGTTGTATCTCCCAAGTTTCATCCCTTCTGGGTATGAAACTTTATTTTATGTAGTTTTCTAATATTTTTTCTCTGCAATGCCACAGGTCTGATCAAAATTGGATGTGCAAAGTGGAATTTACGGTAACTTCCCGACAACTTGCTGATTTTTGGCCTTTCCAGTAAATCTCACTTGTATAGTGTTCCCCGCACAAAATAATTGATATAAAATTTTGAAACTTGTACCAGAAATACTACAGAATGTCCACTATCCAATGAAACCAGTCCCACTCAATTTGGATACTCTAGGAAGATGTTATGATTGTTTTACCTAGAACACCTTCTTGAGACTAGTCAATAGGACTATTCAGATACCCTATCTTCCACAGGGTGTATCTACAAATTTAAGATGACCCAGAATCTGAACGTTTTACCATAGATATCTTACTAATTTTTGCGAATATCCTCCGAAGGTTAGGGTCTGAAACATTACAAAAATGTTTTTATAGTGAACATTTCGCAATGAATCAGTTTAGGATGATTCCAGAACCCTATCTTGTACAATTTGTATCTCCGAAATTATAAGGCCTCAAGAGTTGATATTTTAATCCAACGTACCTTGATCCGTATACTAAATATCCTCCAAGCCGTTCCTTCTGAAATGTTGTAGAAAAAAATTTATAGCGAAAATTCCAAGGTGTCTCAGATATAGCAGCGAAACCCCAAGACCTTAAGCTCTGATACCATATGTTAAGAAAAAAATATCAATATAGCATAGAAAAACCTCAGAAAAAGTACTCAATGCCTTGAAAAAGAGATAATTTCAGATAATAATCCTCTTTGAGGGGACAACCTCCTTTTACCCCACTTAAATGTTCAAGTACAAGATGATTCCAAATGAAAATGTCTCCTTGGTATATATAGGAGACTAGGAGGTATAATTAAAACTAATGGAATAAAGCCAACATAGATAAAATATCATTACTAATGTAATATGCCCCAATTAAGGGGTAATAAGCCAATATTAGGGCTTAACAGGGAGGTGTCATAGCGACCCTTTCTGGTGTTCCTACGTATGATACCCTTCGTATCAGAGGGATTATTCATGGGCAATGGGCAATGGCCCTGATAGATGGTGGGGCCACCCACAACTTCATCGATGATTCACTAGTATTGAGACGGGCACTTCAGACAAAGGAGTTTGAGGGGTTTGATGTTGCAGTAGCAGATGGCCACATAGTGGAGTGTCTAGACAGAGTTCCAAACTTAGAGATGAAGTTAGGAAACTACACAGTGAGAGACATGTTTTATGTGGTTGAACTATTGGAAACAGATGTGGTGTTAGGAGTTCAGTGGATGGTTACCTTGGGAAAAATCACTACCAACTACCAAACCTTGGAAATGGGATTCAGAGATCAGGATGGGAAGAAGGTTGTTCTAAGAGGTATGTCAACAGGAGCACCCAGGACAGTTTTAGCCAAGAGGATGGAGAGGATATTTAGACATGGGGATGTAGCATATGCTGCAGAATGCTTGATCACTACTCAGAAGGATTCAGAAGGTTGACAACAATACCATACAGAGATCAAGAATTTATTGGGACAACATCAACAGGTCTTTGAGACAATTCCACCAGGGAGACCACCTGATAGGGGGTTTGAGCACACCATTGAGATGGAGGAGGGGGGAAAAACTATAATCAACCCCCTCTATCATCATCCTAGCAGGTTCAAGGATGAGATAGAGAAGGAAATCAAGGAATTGTTTTGATGGGACACATCAGACCGAGCAGCAGCCCATTTGCTTCTTCAGTTGTCTTAGTTCTGAAGAAGGATGGCACCATGAGGATGTGCATTGATTACCGAGACTTGAACAAGAAAGCCATCAAGAACTGGTACCCTATCCCATGCATTGACGAGTTGATGGATGAACTGCATGGGGCAGTTTTCTTTTGAAAAGTTTATCTATGCTCTAGATATGATCAGATCAACATCTGAGAGCCGGACATAGAGAAGATGACATTTCGATGTGATTTTGGACACTTCGAGTTCTTGGTTATGCCATTTGGGATAAATAATGCACCTGCTACATTTCAGTCTTGCATGAACCATATATTCATGGATTAGTTAAGGAAATCAGTCTTGGTTTTCTTCGACAACATCTTGATCTATACCCAGTCATGCAAAGAGCATATGAGGCACCTAGATGAGGTATTGAGCATCATGGAGGCACAGTCATTATATGCCAAAGAGTCCAAGTGTGAGTTCGGTATGACAGAGTTTCTTTACTTAGGCCACACCATCAATGCACAGGGGGTATAGGTGCACCAAGAGAACATCAGGGCCATTCTGGATTGGCCAACGCCCAAGAACGTGATAGAATTGAGGAGCTTCTTTAGGCTATGCATCTATTACAGGCAGTTCATCCGGGTTTTTTCTCAGCTTGGAGCACCGCTGACAAATCTTACCAAGCATGGGGCCTTCATATGGACCGAGAAATCACAGGAAGCCTTTGAACACATGAAGGAATTCATGGGCACTTGTCCAGTGTTGGCACTACCAGACTTCACCTTGCCATTTGTACTAGAGTGTGACACATCCAGCGAAGGGATCAGTGCAGTTTTGATGTAGGGAGGACACCCCATTGTATTCGAGAGCCAAAAGCTTAGTCAACCTGAGAATTGGTACTTCATTTATGACAAGGAAATTTTGGCAATCATGCATGCCTTGACCAAGTTTAGACAATATTTGGTGGGCAAAAAATTCGTGGTCAAGACCGATCACAATAGTTTGAAGTATTTCCTTGAGCAAAAGGACCTCAGTGAGCGCTAATAGAAATGGGTGACGAAGGTACAGGAATTTGAATTTGACATAGAGTATGTCAAGGGGAAGAAGAACATTGTGGCCGATGCACTATCAAGGAGACCTGCGGCATGTTCTTTGATGGATATTTCCGCATATTGGAAATCCCACTTGTTAGTGGAATATTCCAAGAACAAGTTCGCTTGTGAGGTGATGGATGGGTAGATAGAGGATGACTGGTATAGGGTCATTGACGATGTCATATTTTACAAGGATAGAGTCTACTTGGTGTTAGATTTAGGGCTTAAGAAGAATATCCTCACCGCAGTTCATGATTCACCTCTAGCAGGCCATCAGGGGTTTTTCAAAACCTACAGATAGATCAGAGAGAGGTTCTCATGGAAGGGCCTCAAACAAGACGTTATGAGACACGTCAGTGAGTGTGTGACTTGCCAGCAGAACAAATCAGAGCATGCTCTTCCAACAGGGCTACTTCATCCACTCCCCATTATAGAGCAGAAATGGGAGAGTATATCTATGGACTTCATCAAAGGTCCACCCAAGGTCTAGGGTAAGGACTGTATCTATGTAGTGGTCGACAGATTGACCAAGTTTTCTCACTTCTACGCCATACCGACAGAGTACAACACAGTTTAGGTATTTGAGCTTTTCATCAGGGAGGTTTTCAGACTTCATGGGTTGCCGAAGAACATCGTCAGTGACAAGAACAGTCAGTTCATAGGGACATTTTGGAGAGGGTTGTTTCGGTTGGTGGGGACAAAGTTGACACCTAGCACCAGCTATCACCCTCAGACAGATGGGCAGACCAAGATTGTCAACAAGTGGGTTGAATGGTATTTGAGGAACTATGTAGGAGGACAACAGAGAATGTGGGTAAAGCAGTTACATTTAGGAGAACATTGCTACAACACCACCTTCCACATGTCCATTGGTATGACACCCTTATGAGCATTGTACAGATATGATGATCCCACTTTGGTAGACTTGGTCTTTGGGGAGAGTAGATCTCCCAAGGCCAAGGATTGGATCATAGAGAGTCAAGAGATTCTCAAGTTGTTGAAAGAGAACCTACAAACGGTGCAAAACCGACAGAAGATAAGTGCGGACAGGCACAGGATAGACCATAGCTTTGAGGTTGGAGATTTGGTTTTCTTGAGACTCCAACCCTACAGACAGACATCTCTGAAGAACAGTGGGGCCAAGAAGCTCAAGCCCATATTTTATGATCCTTACAGGATCATGCATTGAGTAGGAAAGGTTGCTTACGAGCTAGAGCTTTCAGAGGGGAGAAAGATTCATAACGTGTTCCACGTGTCTTGTCTCAAAAAGGTAGTGGGACAATTCTTTAGCACATCAGAGGAGCTTCCCCCATTGGATGAGGAGGGACAATTGGAGTTAGTTCCGGAGGAGGTTTTGGAGTTTCGGGAGCGGAAACTGAGGAGCAGGGTCATAAGAGAGTGTTTGATTAGATGGAGAGGGCTTCCAGTAGAGGACACTACTTGGGAGAGCGAGCATGTGTTGTAGCACCCTGGACTGGTATTGCTTGAGGACAAGCAATTTCGGGAAGGGAGGATTGTAATGTCCTTGTCCAAATAGGAGGTCCAGAGAGGAGGCTTAATGGTCTAAACTACCCCATTAGACTATAGCCAGGACCAAAGAGGGGTAAACAGGGTTACTAGAGGTCACTCCAGTCACAAGTGTTATATTCGGAAGGTGACATTGAGCTAAAAAGGGTTAAAGCGCTTTTAAGTCATTATGAGCTAAAAATAGAAGTCAACAGTGAATTAGGGTTTCATCAATGATTTAGGGTTTTGGAAGTCAACAGTGAATTAGGGTTTCAACATGATTTAGGGTTTTGGAAAGCTATAAAGGAAGGGTCAGTGACCTAATACATGATTATGCATATTATGAACTGTCATTGAGGAGAAGAGGCGCATCTCAGGAGAGATAGTTCAGTGTATTCCAGGAGGAAGACACCAGTTGGTTGATTTCGGTGTTGAAAGACACACCCTAGTCAACGGGAAGATCATCCAGGTCTTCCATCATTCTTCATTGATTCCGCAGTGATCCCATATTCTGGGTATTATCTTTTAGTTGCTTATTTGTATTCTGGCTAAGATCCTTTTGTCTTTTGATCTAGCCGAGTGTTGTTATTTTATTTAGTCGTAGTTGTTTATTTGTATTCCAGCTAAGATCCTTTGTTGATCTAGTATTGTCAGTTTATTCAGCCACATTCGACCATTTTGTAATCCACAAAGATATCATAATACAAACTGTGCAGTCCTTTGTCATGTTTATTATTTGTATGATCATTTATATGTTGTAAACCTTTGATCCTACACACACATTAGCAACATTTCCTAGACTAGCCAAGTCAGGAACATTACACATTATTCACACTGAATTTCCTGAGTACCTTCACCACATACTTCTGTTGTGATAACCAAGCTTACCATATTTTGTGTCTCTATGTATTTCCATGCCGAAGATTTATTTTGCTGCTCCTAGATCCTTCATAACAAACATCCTAACCAACTGAGCCAACCTGTTGATCTCAACCATGCTTGTGCTTGCAACAAGCATAGCATATAACACCAAGATAATGAATATACCATAGACACAATGGTTATACTCACTTCTTGTAAAATTTGTCTCACCATGAAAGAATCAAACATCTTGTGCCATTTTCCTAGCATGCTTCAGGCCATACAATGACTTTTGAGTTTGCAAACAAATGTTCTATTGTGATTCTGAACTAAGTTTTCTAGTTGTTCCATATACATTCCCTTATTCAAAAAACTCCATGTAAAACAGTTTTAACATCTAGTTGTACTATCACAATCAGTGCTAACACAACGTGAATAGAAACAATCTTTTAACGACCAGTGAGAAACTTTCATGGAAATCAATACCTTCCAAATACTTTTCTACTACCAGGCATTCTTTGAACCTTTCATATTTTACTATATTTGATATTATAAAAGGAGATTCATCAAACAATGCATCTCTATCCATGATGATTCTGTGGGTAGTAGGATCGCATAGTCTGCACCCCTTAACATCATCACCACATCAAATATCTACCTGTTTGATTTGAGTCTTACATAGACTGCTGATAAAAAACATAAGAATCACAACCCAATAATTTCGCATTTGAGTAATTACCAGATGACATGTTCATACCTCTTCCTAAATCTTCCTATCTTTTGCAACTGATGGTGACTAAGTGACCATATAACACAACCTCTTATGTCCACAACTATTGCTGCAACTTAGCATTATTGAACATGCCAATTCGATCCCAACTTCCTTGCAATACTTTCTAAGTTCCATGGATATGAACTTACCTTAATCATATATTCTCAAACACTTGATTGACTTGCCAACACATCAACCTTTCTACTAACCCACGTTTATAAACTAGACACACTGCTCCACCTCGAACTTTGCATTCGAACAACTTTGACTAAATCTGGCCAAACCAGCCAAGTAAGTCATCACAGCTTACCTCTAGGCCCATTTACAATGAAGTTTACCAAGCCTTTTATAGGCTTCCTTACATGAAAATCCATGGACACAATACCACGGGATACCCAAAAAACATGGACCCGAAAAACTACATGCTTTGACCCAAAAAAAATATATATATACTTATATATTTAACTCATTAACTCTTTCATCGAGTCAAGGTTAACCCAACATACATTCTCCCCCACATATTCAATCTACCTAAATCTATGTCTAGACTTTTCATAGGTGACCTGATAAACCAGGGGTATGCATGCCTATCCATGTCTTATAGACATATGCCCATTTACATGCAATCAATAATTTTTACAACTCCAAGGTAAATACATTTTTTTTTCTTCACGGTGACTCAATCATCACCGCTCCTGTTGGTTCCTTATTGTACGAGTAGATCCTGCATCTTGAGCTTCCTTAGCACAAAGCTATTCTTACCACTAAAATTTTCCACCTCAAACTTGGAACTCTGCACTTTCACCATTAGCAGAAAAACTCCAAAAAACCATTGCTTATAAAACTGAGCCTCTTTATATGAGAGAAAAAAATAACCTTATACCTCAATATTGTCGCACCTTTTATGAGCGTAGCGTGTGATGATTTAGAAATTGTCGCACCTTGTCAAACTGTGGCCTGCGACGATATCACACTTTGTTACAGGGACAACCTGTGACACTGTAATAAAACCCGTCCTTGGCTGATCCACTTCACTTGACTCGTCTCGGCCTGGCTCTTTGATCCAGCGACCATATTCTCTTCTCTTTCGCTCTCTACTCCTTCAACTCTAAGCTCTGATACCACTTGTTAGGTAGCTAAATAAAAAACAAGGCATATAACAAAGCATAAAATAAGTAATATCAAACATGCATTAAACCAAGCACGTCAATCATACACTTGACACAATGATTTATGTGGAAACCCAATGAGGGAGAAAACCACGACAATGATAATCGATATTCTTTTATTCAAGGGTGAATTACAATAACTAATCGAGGCATACAACCATCCTCTCCTCTCATACACACAACACCTCAACATTGCATCTTTCTCTCACACACTCACTACACATTGCACTCACACTTCTATGGGTATGCTCGTATATATAACATCTCATCTTGAATAGATCACATAGTTACAGGAACAATTCATAAATAGATTGCAAGCATGCACATTAACATAGTTGCATGCATGTGCATGTGATTGCATGAGGAAATTTGTTGGCATGTTTCCAACAACGTTGTCACACACTAGTTATGAAACATTACCCAGTAAGGAAGGAGACAATGCTCATGTTACCCCGTAAGGAAGGACACGATCCTTGGGAACTAAGAAAACACGCCATCAGTTCGTTAGCATTTGGTACAACACTTGGTAAAGAAACACAAATGTCTAATAAAAAGCTGCTACCCTAGGAGCAGTGGTATTAATAATTTGATTGGTCATTGTTATGTTAATGAGTTTAATCTCCCTTTTGAATGGACATGTTTTGTCATGCAAATAAGTTAATGATCTTGTGAAGACCAAGAATATTCCAAGCATATGAAATAGTGTCCATTAAAAATCCATATGTAATTAAAAGGCCATGTAATTAATAGGTTTACCCTATCTACATAAAAATGGTGAAAAGAGTAAGGAGCTCCATTTTTGTAAATATCAAAAAAATAAAAATAGTTTTTATGAGTGTTTTTAAGAGTAGAGTGTAGAAAGACATTTTCAAAAATGTCTCTCTATGATACTCTAGCATGTATATCCAAATATCATAAATATTTAAAAGAAAAATATTTTACAAGAAAAAAAAATATTTCTTTATTTAATTAAAAATATAATATTAATATTTGATTATCATAACAGATGGAAATGTAACTAACGTTGTTTGTGCAAAACCTACAACTTGCAAATTAATGTCACATCAAAAGCAAACTCATTGCAATAGTCCCATGGAAGGAACTAATAAGAAATATATTTTTTTTTTAAGTAAGGATAATATTTTATATATAAGGTGCCTGCTAAAGCATAGCATGTCTCCAAAAAATAGTGTACAGCTGGCTGAAAATTCTGGACTGCCCCAACAGAGGGGAAACCAGTCCAGTCAGCACCCAGTCATGTGTTTTAAATAGTAGCTGATACATCTAGAAAACCATAAGGTCCAAACTATGAGCTAATTATTCTGATAGTCTAAGAAACTAAACACCTGTCGGTACATAGCAAAAGAAACTAAACACCTGTCGAAAAGCCCAACCATGTGTCACGGAGCTCTACTACCCACGGTTCTGCGTCAGTGTTGCTCGGCTGCTCGTTCCCGAGTTGCTTCTTGGTCACCTCGCGCTCCTTGTTCTCCACTGGGTCGCTGTGTTCCGCTGGTCGCTTCCTCGTCGCTGTCTGGCGCAGCACGCCTACCATGTCAGCCGTCGGTGCCTCCCCCATGGGAGTGCCAGAGGGGTCTGGTGAGAGCTCTGAGTGCATAGCCAAGAGGGTATGCAAGAAGGAGGCCACATTGTCCTCGGTGGCCTGAATTTGAAACTTGAAGTCCGCCACCTCCCTTCGAAGCTCAAAAACAAGGTCATACAAGATGCCCAGGCTCTCTCGAAAGTGCTCGCCAACAGGTTGGGTCGCAGAGTGGATAATTAGACGCTTGGACTCTGCAAATGTTGAAGGTGCACTTCGCCAAGTGCTCGAGGATGCAGGGATGGACATGGTGGCGACGAATTTCATATGGGGGTCCTCAGGGCAGCGCTGAGAAGAAGGCAACGCTCGCGGGAGGGTGGCCATGGAGTGTAGAAGCTGAGAAGGTTTCGGAGGCAGAGAGATTGCAGAGCGATGACAAACTGACTGTGCAGGTGGAGGAGAGGCTGTAGGGGACGAAGACTGGGGGTGTAAGGAAGAGCCCGTCATCGGGGAGGCTGAGAGAGAGGCAGGGGTTTTGCGGGGCTTCCACGGTGAGCCGCGCTTAGGCTTGCCTCTAATGCGCTCTCTCATGGATGCAGGTGAGCCGAGTCGACCAGGGACAGACCAGA
>JASDQU010223367.1:3857-13958 GCA_032191745.1 Picea mariana | reverse complement strand
TGATACATATTAGGATTGATCAAAACATGAAATTCACAATTTTTCATAGTCAATAAAGAAAGATAGCATGGGTAAAAAAGTGGTATTCCATGTTAGGTATATAAAGGCTAATATAATGGGGGTGGAGAACATGGAAGATCAAGAAAACAAGGGATGGAATTCTTATCCCTTGCATCAACATAATGTCTCTTTGGGTACAACTTTTTTGAACTTGTATCATGTATGTTGCCTCCTATATTTTATCAAGGTTGATGAACTAGCTTTACAGTCATAGGACAAGAGGATGGAAAAGGTACTAGTGGAAGTAGACATCCATGCAGGACTTTTGGAAACACTAGAAATAGAGTGGAGGGGCCACCTACTTGTTCATAGATTGGATTATTTAGGTATCCCATTTCATTGTACACTCTGTAGGCGAACAAGACACCTGCGCAAAGTTTTTCATCAAGTTTTTGGGGCTACGGTTGAGGAGGACTCCTCGGAGGACATGCCAACTGACTGCTACACCTCGGAGATAGACTCTCGGGAGTAGGAGGATTATTATGGTGCGAGGGCCGCAGAAATTCCATAATATATGGATTCCACCTTCATAGGAAAGCTAAAAAACTTCTTCACGTCTCTGTATTTCACCTTATATGTGTAGGAAAGAGACCATCTAGATAGTGTTTTTCAATCGGATTCATTGCAAATGTCTGTGACTATTAAGGGTAAGGAATTTGAGACTGTACCAAAGAATTCAGACTCGATTGATGCTCAAAATGAGCTCTTACCTATGACTGTAAATACTCAAGAGATGAGCACATTTGAACCAACAAAGTCTTTGACGGGGGAAGTGTCAAACATTGTCCCAGGTTAAGGAGAACCTGTCTCTAGTGATCACTCCTTGGATAGGATGATTACGAATCTGGTTCCTACTTTTAGAGAGGCTTCTAGCCCCACTCCAATTCCAACCTATTTGGGGAAGGAAGTGGTGGTTAGTGCTGGTTCTAGTGGTGTTTCTAGGGAATTTGATTGTGATGTGGATTCTATAGGAAAGGAACTTGCATGGTCGTGGGGTTTGGGGTTGAATTATCACCTATCAAAACAAGAAGTGCTTGCAAAGAGACGGGGACAAACATTTCATTTTCGGCTAACCAAATTTCTTCCAAAATTGATTAGGGGGCTCTTACACGCATGAAATCCCTTGCAAGGGTTGAATCATGATCCTCCTCTCTCTCAATATTAGAGGGGTAGGAGGACCCCTAAAAGTGTCCTCCCTGTGTAGACTTATCACACAAAATTTACCTACTATAATTTTCCTACAAGAGACCTTGGTGGCCGAGGAGAAGGAAAGAAATTTTATTTACGCACTCAGACTGGAGTGGATGAATTGTGTTGTTAGTTCTGTGGGGAAGTCGGGTGGCCTCATGGTGTCTTGGGATCCAAAATTATTTGATTTAATGCCTGTCCTAAGTTGTAGTGGTATTTTTTTGTCAGGTTCCAGCTTAGCGGATAAAAGGAAGATCTCCCTTTTGAATGTTTACGACCCTTGTACATATCACAAGCTCTTCTGGGAAAAAGTGGATGGTAGGGGATTGTTAGCTTATGATGATTTGATAATGGTTGGGGATACGAATTTAACGATAAATTCAGAAGAGGCATGGGGTACAACAACATTGGTAGACCCGTTGGCGGTCATTTTTAAGGAATTATTTTAAAAAAATAAGTTAGTTGATGTCCTTGTTTCCTACGTGGCGTAATGGTATATCTGGAGATGATGGAATTGCTAAAATACTTGACATAATATATGTTGCAGAGGATCTTGTTATGTCAACGATGAGATACAGGTCATGGGTGGAATATCCTTATATTTCAGACCATGCTCCAGTCTTACTTCAATTGGGCATTGGGATGTCGATGATTTCACACCCTTTGAAGTTAAATCTAGCCTGTTTGCATGAATAATCTTTTGTCACTATGGTCCGTGAAGTGTGGAATAATAAACAATTTAAACAAGTTATGGAAGCGCACATGAGATTAGTTGGAAAGATTGTACATCTAAAAAAATGGGTTAAGTCCTGGTCGAAAGAAAAATTCTTATAGGATACGATTGAAATGGATAATCTTGAAGTAGAAATAGTTGCTCACTATAATCACAAGAACAAAGGAATGTACAGTGCATAATATGAAAAGCGATTGATGTTATTAGAGACCAAGCACAAAAAACGTCTACTGGACGAGGAAGAGAGATGGCGACAAAAGAGCAAGGCCATTTGGATAAAAAGTGGAGATAAGAATACAAAATTCTTCCATCGTTTGGCAAGCTACATAAGGAAACAAAAACACATATGGGAGATAAAGGATGAAGTTGGTCTGGTTCATACAAGCTAGGAGGCCCTAAAGGAAGAAGCGACAAATTTCTTTAAATCGTTGTTTCAAGATATAGGTCAGAATCACATTGGGGAACATATAGCTATAGTAAGGTTGTTCCCTAGATTAGTTATGGAGGAAGAAGTTGTAAATATTGAAAAACCTTGTTCTAGTGAGGAAATTTTAGAGGTACTAAAAGTTTTTTCAAAGGAAATAATTCCAGGGCCAGATGGGTGGACTGTTGAATTTTTTTTACACTTTTTCGAGTTGGTTGATCATGACTTTCTTGATGTTCTGGAGGAGACTAGGCACAAAGGTGAGGTTACCAGACTGATCAATTCAACTTTCATATCATTTATTCCGAAAGTAAACAGTCCTAGCTCCTTTATTGATTTCGTGTAATTTATGTTATAAGAATATTGTAAAATTTATAGCTAGGAGAATCAATCCTATTCTCTCTCACTCTTTGTCCGAGTAACAAATGGTTTTTATGAAGGGAAGATAGATTTTAGATGCTATAGGCACTGCCCAAGAGTGCCTGCATAGTATAAAGGAAAAAAAAACTACAAGCAATTATCCTGAAGCTATATCTGAAAAAGTCCTATGACTGCACAAATTGGGATTTTCTATGGTTAACGCTTCTTCAATATGGTTTTGGACTTCATACCAAAAAATGGATCATGGGTTGTGTAACCTCAACAACTTATGCCATTCTGATAAATGGTGAGGCATCAAAGTTCTTCCAAAGTGGTAGAGGGTTAAGATAGGGTTGTCCATTGTCGCCTCTCTTGTTTATTCTTGTGATTGAAGGACTTAGTCTTTCTCTAAAAAAGGGACAAGAAGAAGGAAAGTTGACGGGGATAAAGGTGTCTAGGATAATTAAGATCCTTCATCTTCTCTTTGTGGATGACGTTCTAATCATCTCAAAAGATTCGATCTCAGAATGGTAGGAAATCAATAAAATCCTTAATGTTTTTTGTTGCACGACGGGTCTAATGATAAACATTCAAAAGTCTTCTTGTCTCCAATTCAGAGTTCAACATGACACTCTAGAAGCTTTAAAATCCTTATATCAATACAACTTCTTTGATCTTTTGGAAGGATTTAGATAATTGGGGTTCTATTTAAAACATGATAGCTACAAATCGAAGGATTGGCAATGGCTCATCACAAAGTTCAAGAATCATATATGTCATCGGTGCAATCGGTGGCTATCACTAGGGGGTTGATATGTGTTGATTGAAGTTGTTTTAGAGAGTCACCTAGTCTATTGGATGGATTTGGCTCGCATACCGACATCAGTTCTAAATTGGATCCGCAAATTGACATTCTCCTTTCTTTGGCCAGGAAGCAAGCAAAAGAAGATCTACCATTTATGCAGATGGGAGGCCATTACGAAGCCAAAAAAGTATGTAGGGTGGGGGTTGAGAATTTTTTTTTGTTTCTATAGGGATCTGGTGACTAATACTCTGTGGAGAGGCTTGGTGAAGAATGGTATTTGGCATTATGTGATAAAGGATAAGTATTTACCTTATGGATCTGTGACGACTTGGCTGAGATCGAATTTTTTTGATACGTCCCAAGGTTCCCAATATTGGAAAAATATCCTTAATACATTACCTTGAGTCTTACATTGGCTTGCCTGGAAACCGGGATTGGGAGACTTCGTAATAGTTGGGAAGGATGAAATTATGGGCTTGGGGAAGGAATCCATTTTTTCCACTAAATTGATTCTCTTACTTAATAAAAAAAAATGTATATTTTCTTTATCAAGCGAGTGAAGTTCCCCCTCAGGTCACAATCTTCTCAAATTGGTTAGACAACACAGATTTGGGGCTGGAGGGCGATTTAGCAACAGAATGGGAGAGGTATAGAATAAACCTGATTGGATCAGGGATTCAACTCACTACAATATCATATGAATTAAAATGGATGGATGGTGATAATTCAGTCTAACTCACAACAAAAAATGTGTATAACGCCCTTGCATCAAAAGTTTGGAAAAACAAAATTGGTGGCTAGAGGGAAAAACTGTGGAGAGGGGACTTTCCACAAAATATCAATCTTTTCGTCTGGCTAGTGATTGAAAATAAAATTCTTAGTTGGAAAAATTTACAAAAAGGAGGTTGGATGGGGCCAAGGATCTGCCACCTTTGCAAAGGTAAGAGAGAATCTGGTAAACACCTCTTTGTTAACTGTCCATTTACTATTTCAATTTGGAAAAGAATCAAAACTGCTCTCAAGTTCTCTTCAGGATGGAATGGATCAAAGGTGAGTGAGTTCTTTGAAAACTGGGCAAATTAGAATTTTATTTTTCCAACTTTTCTAGCCTATACTTGTTGGCTTATTTGGATTGAACGAAACATGGCTATCTTCGAGTCAGGGACTCCCTCCATCTAGAAGATAGATTTTATTTATTTAGAAGTGGTGGGAAGTCACATGATAAAGGAAAACGTTTATCATCCTAGATGTTCAGTCTTTGCAATTCTTGAAGATAAAATCATTGGATGGTTTGATGGGTCAACTTAGCAGAATGGAGAACAAAGTGGTGCATGAGGAGACATTAAGATCAACGATCAGACAACTTATAAATGGGATTTAAATTGTGGAAGAGGAACAAATACTAGAGCATAACTTATGGGAGTTTGGGCTTCTCTAACACTGGCATCTAGGATTTCAATTAGATATCTTGTTGTTCTAGGGGATTCAAAAATAGTCATTGACTGGCTAAATAGGAAAGGTGTACTACAGGTTGTTACTATAGACTGTTGGAAGGACATGATTATTGAGCTCCTCAAGTGCTTCACGAACATATCCTTTTCTTATGTATACAAAGAAGAGAATCAAGAGGTGGATAGTTTATCAAAACATACACTTATAAAACATCCAGGGAGCATAGCATATAATCATTGGGAAGGAGGCCATGAGGGCCCGAATCTATTTTTAAAGATGTTTTAGAAGTATTCAAGGGGAGTTTATATATGTTGGTCTCTTGTTAAAGATGGGTGGTCCCATATTTTCACTCTTCAGCTATGTGTGAAAGGCTTATTACTTTTTGAAAAGCGTCTATTTTGGACCTTCAGGATAAGTCATCGGTATTGTAAGGAAATTGAAAAATTTATGTGTAGTTATGTCTTTGGATTGGACCATGAGAACATAAGGAACTATCGATGTAATGTTTGTAATGAGAAAAGATTATATTATCTATATAAATATAATGTAAAATTTTCTGTGGAAAAAATGTTGCCTCCTATTTCCTATAAGCATTAGTGTTAAATTCTACCAACTTTTTTAGCAACCAATGAGAGAATAAATTTAAATTTAAAACCATTAAATATATATTCCCTAAAATAAATAATAATGCATAAAATGTGAGATGTTCGTCCATGAAAATTGAAATCAATAGAAATCAAATCAAAGAAATGAGAGTAGCTAAAAAGTATGCGTAGAGCAAACCCAAAAAATGAAGGTAATAGCAAGAAACTACTAAAGGAAATGCAAAAAACCAACCAAAAACCAATACAGTGAAATTGATAAAGAAAACGTAAACTAATAGTCTTATTATTTCCTATTGTGTGTTTTTTTTAATAATCATGTACCCTTGGGTCTAGTTCAATATAGTCACATTTAAATAAGACTAGTTGGTACTATAAAAAAGAGTCGATCATGCTCATCCTAAATATGTAATCATTAAAAAAGAGTATATCATGCTCATCCTAAATAATGTAAGCATTATTCCTATAAATAGATGAAAATACATAAGGTTCAAAATATAGATGAATAATGGATGAAAAGGTTCYGGATGAAGATTTTGAAATGCAATGGGATTCCMTTTATCAAATGTACCAAATCCCACACTAATACTTTTTATCCTACATCAAATATTTCATATTTATATTTCTTATCAAAATACTTCTTTATAGTCCATTGGCTATGTTTTAGATTGGTCTAGGCATATTTCCTTTGTTCTTCGAGGGACAATAGGGTGTTAAAYCTTTGATATAGATAAGGAKATTTCAATTATTCACTCTGAAAGGAAAGACAAAAAGAGATTAGCTCCATCTCAACATGCATAACAACCTCATGTCCATATGATGACTAGAAATGAGTCTCTTCAGTGCTGATTTTGATAGTAGTGTGGTCCATCCATAACGTACGTGGGCACCGAATATTCCATTCTCAAGGCTGATTTTGATAGTAGTGTGGTCAATCCATGATTTTGATAGTAGTGTGGTCAATCCATAAGGTATGTGGGCACTGAATATTCCATTCTCAAGGCTTGTATCTTATGGTTTTCTTCAAGCTTTTAAGTAGGCTTTTTCCTTTTGAATCCACTTGGCCATTGTTTTGTGGATAATAATTAGATGAAGTTGAGTTCTTAAATCCAAATTTGTTATGAAATTTAATGAGTTTCTTGTCAAAAATGAAAGTAGGCTTATTATCAGAGGTGATCTCCAATGATAAATCAAGATAAAATATTAACTTCTAGGAAAGAAATTACCAACTTGTCTTTAGAATTTTTCAATGGGACAACTTTAGACCACTTAGCGAAGTAATTTGTGGCCGTAAGGATAAAAAAATGACTGATGGTAGATGGGGGGCTGATTAGATCCATGAAATCCAACCCCCACTTAGCGAAGGGGAAGTCTAGGATAAAAAGATTTATTGGCATGACATAAAGCTTCTCCCTTCCTACTATTCATTGGTAGTGTAATACCTCGGCTTTGATTCCACAGATTAATAATGCATTTTGTTTATTGATGAGAGTTCGGAGTGCCCAAACAATTGAAGAGGCTAGAGAGCCTAGGGAATGTAATACTTTGAATAATATAATACATTTTTGGTTGCAAGACAGACAAGGACAAGAGTTATAGGGGGCTATGATTCCACGAGGGGGGGGTGGGGGATAAGCCTTTTAATAATTATTTATTAACCCACATTTGTGTTGGGGGGTGAATAAGGGGGTGTGAAAGTCTCGTGAGGAGGCTACCCCGTGCCTTGGGTATCCTTTCTATTTAAACCCTACTAATGGGTTGTATGGGGGTTATCTCGTTGTTAAAACTTCATTATGGTTACTTCATTATTGTTCCTTCCTTGGTTGTTGGAGGGGGGGGGGAATCCATTATTACAACACTCTGGGTTATTTGTCCTTTCTTTTTCATTCCTGAACTGTTGTTGGGACATGGGGAAATGAGTTGTTGGTGGTAGTGATCCATGGCTAGTGGTTGTGGTAACTACTAGTGTTCCAACAAAGAATCGATGCCTATATGCCTGAGATGCATTGGCATGTTGCTAAAACTTGTTCACAACTGTGAATCCTGAGAGTTCCAACATTGAGATTTATTGGCCAGTAGTACTGGATCCCTAGAAAGAGTTGGACAACCTAAAGTATTGTGTGGAAGTGAAGGGGGTTCGTTTTCTTTGGATGGTGAAGGTTGAAGGGAAAGAGAGTTGGTAAATTAGGTTTTTCTATGTGCCTAACAGACTGCGAGAGTTGATTTTCCAGACTGGTTGGAAAACTAGAGTCAGCCTAAGGACCCATTCTTGTGGACTCATAGTCCTAGCTTGGGGGTGATCAACTGTTGAGATCTAGAACATCAATGTCTAAGGTTGGGTGGAGTGTCCGATGTTTGTAGCCATTTGGTGAAATTATATGAAAAGATAAGCCTCTTTGTGTTTCTCTGTGATTATATTCCATTGTGTATTTTATTTATCTTTGTGACATGTTTAATACATGATAACTATTATTAATTATTGTGCATGGCCAATTATGCTTTAATTATCAGTCATGCATGTTTATTGATATTGCATTTACGTTATTATGTTCATTATTTTTGTAATAATGATATCATATTTTCAAAATTACCTCAGGAAGGCGAGGTTTTGAGGCACCCAAACAGTGGGGTGTGTTTCAGAATGGTATCAGAGATTGGTTGCAACACTTGGGATGCATGGGATGACTATAGATAAATATTTCTTTTTGTGAAGAGGCTGAGCTGGAGGGGTGTTGGGTGGCCCAACCATTTCTTGGAAGACAAAAAATTTGGCGTGAAAACACATTTTTTTTTTTAAGATCATCCATATAGTGATGTCAGCCTGAAAGAGATCCACGTGGTAGGGTGACCTAGCGGACAAGGTGGAGACACAATGTCCATTTCCCTATGGCAGTGCCATGATGGCAGGTCGTGGTGGTAGGAACTATGGTAGCAGGGATTCAGACATCCAAGCATCCGGGGGTCCTCACGCTTACTATTTTTGCAGAGTGTCGAATGTTAGATACCTTGCACTTGAGCATGGAAGTGGAACCATGACCACAATAAAACCATCACCATATAGGAATATGGACTTTTGGGGGACCAATAGATCCTGGATGTAGTGAAAAAAGGTAGTTGAGACATCGTTGAACCAGAGCTGTCAGAACGAGATCACTGTAGCTGCCAACCATTGGATCTACTGAGGGTGAGTGATAATGGATGGAGGATTTATAGGTATCCAGACACACAAGAGTGCCTCTAGTTAAGTCATTGTGTGAGAGTTGAATCCAAATACCTTGGCGCATGGGAAAGTTGGAGTGGAAACTAGACTTGGAGGAACCTTGCGAAGGTTGTTTTGTATCCAGATGTGCGAGGCATATGAGAATATGGACATCTGGGTGGATGTAGCATTGATACATTACTAGAGTCTTGTATCCCAGATATTCAGTGCAGAACAATGGTGGAACCGTTGTCGAACTAGAACCGTCATATCATTTCCCCCCAGCTATTAGTCATTGGATTTATTCGGAAGCTAGATGCAGGATTCGATATCCGATCATCTGAGCATCCAGGGTATGCTGAGGTGTATCACTATTGTATATATCCAGGTGCCAAATGTAGAACCTGAAATATGGAAATTCGAGCATCCGAGGGTCCCACAAGCCAAGTTGTGTTGGAAGGGCCAGATTCTGGATACAAACGTTTACTAAATAATGATGCCACGTCAAAAAACACGTAAGAAATCCACCTTAGTGACATGTTAGCAGCCTATGAGCATGCTACATCATTATGTGACATCAACATGCCATGTCAACATGTCATGTAAGCAGAGTTCCATGTCAACATGCCATGTCATCATGCCATGTCAAAAACGTGCCATGTTATCATGCCATGTTAGCATGCCCAGTCATCATGCCACATCAATAAGGTGCCATGTCAGCAATGTACTCATTAGTAGGCCACAGTGGCAGGTCATGGAGAGGGACAAATGATTGTATGTTGCATGGTGGTCCGGTATAGGTGGAACCTAGCTGGATGGAAACTTTAATCATCTAGACATCTAGGTACCCAAAGATCTGGGGGTCCTTGTGGTTGTTATTACTACTGAGGGCTAGAGATGTTAGATGCCTCATGCCTTGAAGATTGGGGATGAAACCTTGACTGTGGAACCATTACCATATGGGTAGTGGAGAATTCGGGGATCCAAGATGTAGGATAGGTTCATATATGGATTATGCCAGTTGTCATTAGTGCATTGATGGAAAAATTAACATTGAGTGATGAAAATTGCACAATAATTGTAATTTGGGGAGGAAAGAAGATTGTTTCAAGACGCCATAAATTTCAACTCAGAGGTTAGATTGAGGCATGGGAATAGTTGTTGGGAATCTAATTCAGAGCAGAATAACTTGGAATTATTATAAGTTTGATATATATGATATAAATCCTCAGAAAATGAGAAGATTAAGCACCTATATATTAATTAACAAATTTCTTT